>PVIJ01001966.1:136034-177200 GCA_004024925.1 Scalopus aquaticus
CCCCGCCCCCACCCCCTCCCTTCAATCCCGCATTTTCTGGGAGACAGGAGCATCCTGAGCAAGGAGCTGTCTTTGCTTGCTCACTGATGAGCTGTGGGAAAGGCCCTCTGGGCCTGAGTCTCCTGCCCTCTAAAGTGAGGATATTACTTGTCCTGTGGCAGGAGGTGGTCCAAACCTTAAGTGAGAATTTAATAAATATGAGGCAATTTTTTAAAGTATAAAGCTGTTCTCTGTACAGTGGTAAATTTTTACCCTATCAGTGTTATTTCTTTTAATTGGCTGCATTTTTTTTAAAGATTTATTTATTTTTGTATACAAGCCGGGGTACAGGTCAGGCGAGAGGCTTCACCAGAGACAGAGTGGAGAGCAGAACAGGCAGATCGACAGAAACACACTGCTGAGGGGTGCAGTGGGCGAGGCAGGAGAGGTCTGCTGCACCATGTGGGACTCTCCTCTGCCGGGCGTCGAACTCACATTGCTGCTGCCGGACAGCTCCACAGCGCAGTGCTTAACCACTGGGCCACCAGGGTAATTGGCTGCATTTTAATTGATTTAAATTGCAGGGATCTTCCCCAGTAGAAAGGGAGAGAAATGTGGGAGCTCTGAGGAGGGAGTAGGGGAAGGCATGACAATGAGGAGGTAGAGGGAGTGTCACAGACAAGGGCCAGAGGGATTACACCATTCTGGAGGCAGAGCCAGGGAGGAGGCCTGACAGTAGAAAGAGCAAAGACGCAAATGTAAGAAAGCACAGCAAAGAGGCACCTCAGCATCCTGACCTTTGAACTTTGGATACCCACAACATACGCATATAACCCACTGGGTGCCCCATTTGGCTATGGCCCCATCCTGCTCCCAGCCCACCCCTCAAAACAGTAAGGATATCCAACAGGGGAAAGAAGAATATATTGCAAAGACCCCATTTTGTTTTCCCTTCAGTATAAGAAAGAGTAATTTATACTTCTGTTAACATACTATGTTTTTACAAATTTTGTGATCCATTTTTAAACCACCTTATTTTATTATTGAGCTGTGCATGTTCTTCATAAATTCTTGAGATGTTCATCAGCTATGTTTTGCACATATTTTCTCTCCACTGACTTGTCTCCTTATAATATTAACAGTTTCTTAAGGAACAGAATCTTTTCACTTTCAGGAAGTCCAATTTTTCTTTTTAAGGTTCATGCTTTTATGTCTTCTACATTAACTCTGATACATTTTGAATTAATTTCTGTATGTGGTGCAAATTAAAGATCAAGTGGCTTTGCGGGGATGGGGAAGACTGTTTTCTCTATTGAATTATCTTAACCCCTTTGCTGAAAAATAAATGACTATAGATAAGTGGGACCATTTGGGGGTGCTATTCTGTTCCACTGGTCTACATATCTACTTTTTAAAATTTATTTTATAATTTTTTAATTTTTATTCATATCTTTTACATTATAGTGTATTCCCCATAGATTAGCCACCACCAATTCACCCGTGAACCATCACCATAGTCCCTTGTGCTCTTTTCTCCCCCATTTTGAGCCCTTTCCCTCCCCCTCCCTTGCTGAATGTCTCTTTCTTATTTGATTGTCCTATATTCCTGTTATAAGTGAAACATTCAATATTTTTCTCTTTCTTTCTGGCTTATTTTGCTGAGCATGATCTCTTCTAGCTCCATCCATGTTGCTGCAAATTGCATGTATTTATCTTTTCTGAATGCTGAATAGTATTCCATTGTGAATATGTACCACATCTTCTTAATCCAATCATCTATTTTTGGGCATCTGGGTTGTTTCCATATCTTAGCTATTGTGAATAATGCTGCAATAAACATACGGGTGCTACGTATCTACTTTTATGTCAATACCACACTGTCTTGATTATTTAAAGCTTTATAGAAATATATGAAGTCACATAGTGAGTCTTCCAACAACAACTTCTTCCTTTTCCAAAAGGATTTGGTTAGCATAGATTCTTTGTTTTTCCATATGAGTTTTAGAACTGGTCTGTCAATTTTGAAAAAATGTCCTAGAATATTGTTTGGGCTCGTATGAATCAATATCTAAGTTTGAGGGAACTGAATCTTTACATTTAGCATTTTGACTTACAGGCATGGTATATCTGTTCATTGATTTAAGGTCTCTTTGATTTCTCTCATACAAATATTATATATACTTTAAAATAAAGGTACACCTATGTATATTACATTTTTAATGCTCTCTTAGCTGGCACTGTTTTATAACTCAGTTTCTAATTGCTCACTACAGTATATAAAATACATGATTTTTGTATAGCAACTTAGTTCCCTCTGATATTGCTAAGCTCACTTAATAGTCTTAATAGCTTTCTTGTCAGTTCAGAATTTTTTACCTAGAAGATCATGTGTTGATGAATAAAAACAATTTTATTTCTTCCTTTCCTGTTATAATGCCTTGCATTTCTTTTTCTTGTGTCATTGCTCTTGCTATGATCTCTAGTATCAAGTTGGGCAATAATGATAAGAATGAACATTTTTGGGAGGAACCTTCAATTCTTCACCAATGAGTAAGAGATAAGGTATAAGGTTTTAGCAAATACCCTCTGTCAACTTGAGACATTTCCCTTTGTTCCTTCTATTAGATTGCTGAGCTTTTTTAATCATAAATGAGAATTTTGTTAAATGTGTCTTTTGCATCTGTTAAAATGATCGCATAGTTTTCTTTTTCAGTCTCTTGGTATTGTGAATTATCTTGATTGATTTTTAAATGTTGAGACAATCCTGAATTCCTGGAATAAATTATACTTGGTCATGATGTATTATCTTGTTTAATATATTGTTGGATTAGATTTTCTATATATTTTAAAGGAGTGTTTTCATCTATATTCATAATGGTCTGTTATTTTCTTTTCTTATCATACCCTTGGCCTTGGCATCAGGGTAATGCTGGCTTCACAGAATGAATTGTGACATCTTCTCTTCATCAATTTTCTATAAAGTTTGTGTAGAATTATAGAATAGAATTATATTAGCTGTCTTAAAATCCTGTGCAGTCATTTGAATATCTGTGTTATTTCAAGATTGGTCTGTATTTTCTTTTCTTTTCTTTTGACAATGAGTGAAATTTTCCTGATCTCCAATGTTAAATAATTTTGGATTGTATCCCCAGCTTTGTGACCATTATATGATAGAGACTGGAGATTCTGGTTTGTATTGTCTGCTTCTTAGCAGACAATTACCTTTGTTGAATCCCAACTGAAAATTCTATCTCATGGTTGACAGGTCAAATCTCCGTTCACTTCTTTTTTCTGCTCATAGTCTACCCTAGGCATGCACGGATCAGTGGTTACACGAGATTTTGAGTAGAGATTTTGTATAGGATTTGGAACTTTTCTCTGGCTTTCTCCTTTATGGGATCCTGTTCACGTTTCAATGGCTATAATTGCCCTGAACTCTGTCCACTACTTTTTCAGGCCAAAAAGTACAGGATTTCTAGCAGAGCCTGAGCTGATCTGTGCGGTGCTGACTTATGCTCAGCCGAAGGCTAAAAGCTTGAATTATGAGTAACTCATCCTATGCTATCACTTTTCCATGTGTAGACTCCTTTCCAAAACCTATGTGCTTGTATTCATTCTTCAGTGTCTTCAGGTCGTTCATTTATTTGTTCTGGTAAGTTTATCCAAATTTTGTATTGTTTTCTCTGGGAGAGTCACAGGTGCTAACCATGTTGGTAATGATTCTTCTTTTACCTTTGTTTGTCTCTATAATTGCTGTTTTAAAATGTATTTTAGATCTGTTTGGCGTATGTGTGACAAAAAATTGTCTAACACAAAATGGTTGCTGACTTTTAGCAACTACAACATGAACAGAAATCTAAGATTACTAAATGAGCCTATTGACACCACTTACAGTTCTCCTTGAAAAGGTATTGTTTTAAGCGTCCTAACAGGTCTTTACAAGAGTACTTTTCTGAGGTAAAAGCAAAGTCATTACCACATGTTATCTGGCTGTTTAGTGGGAAGAACTTGAAAGGGGCCATGCTGGACAAACAGAATCCTGCCTTCTGTGATCAGAGACTTCTTTACTTCTTCCCTGGGTGGGGCATTTACTCATTAAATATTTCCTGAGCACCTACTATGTGTCAGACAAGGTGCCGGATGACAGGCAGAGGATTATGAGCAGTTTACTAAGGAGCCGGACTTGAAACAACACCCCACAGACATACTATTGAACTGATTATTGCTGAGCATTAATAGCAAAGATGTCATGAGAGAGCATTATGGGGAACTTGAGCCAATCTGAGAGGTCAGGGAAGGGGGCAGAAATCATTGGCAACAGAAACAAAAGTTAACTACAGGTATGCTAGTGGGGAGAGCCCTAGGAATAGCATATGGGAGACACAGGGGGAGAGAATTAAAAATCTGAAGAACTGAGAGCATACCATTGAGCTAGGGCATGGAGAACAGTGAGGCACTAGCACAAGACAAAGCCTGTGTGAGCAGTCTCCTTATCATGCCGATTTTGCAGTCCAGTTTAGGAATTTGCATCTCCTTCCCCTCCATCTCCCCACCCATCCTCCTCCCCTCTCTCTTCATATCCTTTCGTTAAATTGTTATGAAAATACCTCATGAATTTTATTCAAAGAAAACTCCTTGTCCTCCCCCATCCCTGTCCCACTCTGTAGAGATAACCTCCTTCAAAGTTTCTCTTATAAACTTCCAGAACTATTTCACAAACACACACATATGAGAGAATAGAAAGAATATATAGCTTCTAAAAAAAGACTTGTGTGTGGAGGAAGGAGGTTGGTGTTCTATAATGGTGGTTTACACATTCGTTTCACTTGACAATACATGTAGAGACAGTGTGACGTCAGCACTCACTGTTGGACATGCAGCGGGTCATTCCAGGTCTCACAGTGCTCCAGTGCACGCATGTGCCATGACATAGCTACCTGACCCTGCTTGGTGGGTATTTTATGTTCCTTCTAGTTTTTGTTGCTACAAACAGTATGGCCACAAATATTCTTGTAAAGACATATTTGGGCACATATGTGAATAAATGTGTAGGTTAAATTCACATTGGTGGAATTTCTTGAAAAGAAATACAATTGATTTTGCCTAATGGTCCTCCAGAGAGGTTGGTTGAAGACTCTTTCGGCATTATGGGCATAGCTTCTCTTCAGGGGTCTAGGAAAATGTTTGGGCACGGAACAGTATGTATTATGTTCCTGACACAAAGGGGAACTGCAAGTTCTACGTCAATAAATATTTAATTAAACATTTCTACAATGTATTACTCCTAATGTTACTATTCGTAAAAAGTTCATTATATTTTAAAACAATTTGTAGATTATATCTTTTGCTCATTTTACAAACGTGTGTAATGACTTAAGAAATAAGACTATTTTAAATTAGCCTATCAAAAGAGTTACTTATAGCCAAGTAATTTTGGAAGCAAAATTATAAAGCCCTTCAATATTTCAGTATCAGCAAAATAATGCTTACTATAGGCTTGTTTGTGTCTTTTAATATATATGTTTAATATATTTCGTATGATGTGGAAATGGCTCCAAAAGTAAGAGTGCCTAAGATCTGCAAAGCTTTTAAAATTTTAATGGCCTTAATTGCACAAACCCTGTATATGGCCATATCCTTTAATATTATCAACATTGTAGATTTTCAAAATGTTTAATCTATGCCAACAAGCAGGCAATTTTTTTTAAGATTTATTTATTTATGCATACAAGCTGGGGAGTAGGCCAGAGGTATGGTATGGTGAGAGGATCCACCAGAGACAGAGTGGGGAGCAGAACAGGCAGATCGACTGAAGTACACTGTTGAGGGGAGCAGCAGGGAGACAGTAGAGATCTGCTGCGCCATGTGGGTTAGCTTCCTGGCCAGGGATCAAACTCATGCTACAGTGGCTCTGGATAGCTTCATAGTGCTGCGCTTAACCCATTGTGCCACCAGAGAGGCCCTGGCAGGCAACTTCTTTGTTTGTTTCTTAGTTTTATATTAATTATGAATAGTTGAACACTTTTTTGGTGAGAACTGAATTTTTGGGTTTGCTATTTGTTTTGCCATTTTCTTGTTGATTTGTTATATCTTTTTATATAAATGAGCACTGTAGCTCTGTCATTCATGTGATGCTGCATCTATTTCCCTCTTGTTTGTTTGCAGCTTGTTTCATGGTAATTTATACGTATTCTTTGTTGCCGCAGAGTGTTCTATGCATTTTTCCTCATCAAATTTAAATTTTTTTTTTTATGGCTTCCTGAAGGAAGTCTACAAACCAAAAGAAACCTTCAATGGTTTTCAGCATGGAAGTCATTTGATTTGTGTTTTAAATGTGACTGCAGTGTGGAAAAGTAGAGGCAGAGTCTCAGGAGGACAAGATTAAATACAGGGAGAGCAGTTAGATGGTGAGAAGTGCAGGGACCAATGGAGGAGAGGTCAGGAAGCAAAACCAGTAGAGCTGGTGATGGAAAAGAAGACTTCTAGATTTCTGGTTTTGCTAAAAGATAACAAAGTAGCCAATCTCTGATGTGGCCAACATTGGAGGACTAGGTTAGCTCTCATCTATTTGTTTGCTTGTTTGTATGTATGCATGGGGTTTGGGGCTCAAGGAAGTGAAAATGTGAGTTAGGTTAGGACATGCTGAGTTGCAGTTCCTCTGAGAAATCCAGTGGAAAAAGAGTGAAAGTGTTGGATGGATCCATGGCAGTGGAGCACAGAGGCCAGTCACTTTGATATATGTGTTTCCACTTTATGAATCTTGGTTTCCACATGGAGGATCAAAGCTCAGCAGACCCCTTCATGATCTTGACTCACAATATTTCACTCAGAAAGCTCAACTTAGGTCCAGAGGTTGGCACAGATTTAAGGAATTGCTAAGTGATTTTCCTGCTGAGAAAAAGAGCTTTTGGTTTAAGCACAAATACACACCCGTTTCAACCATTAATTTATGACCCTAATTTTTTCTTTTAATTTAAAAATGATGCTGATAGAAAAGTTGCAAAAAGAGCACAAAAAATGTCCTTTATGTCAATCACCTAGTGTTAGATATCTATTTTTGAATAAAAATCTACCCTAAAGCCCAGTGGCTGAAAGCAAAAACTATTATATTATGTATTATGATTTTCTGTGTCAAGAATTTGGGCAGAGCTCAGTTGGGTAATTTCTGTTCCATGTGGTATTGACAGAGGTCATGGAATGGTATTCAGCTAGTGGATGGATGGATTTGGAGAATCCAAGATAGTTTCATTCACATGTCTGGTACCTGGTAAGGATAGCTGGAAGGCAGAGCACAGCTGGAACTTTCAGTAGCATCAGGTTACAAGGTCTCTTGATGATCATGGATCAGCATGATGGCCTCAGGGAATTGCACATCTTACAGCAGCTCAAGGCTACAGGAGAAAATGTCTCCAGAGGCCCAGGTCAAAGGACTATCATTTTCTGATCTATAGTCCGTATTCCAGTTGTCCAAATAATATCATTGATAGCAATTTTTTCTGGTCCAGGATCTGATCCAGGGTTACATGTTATAATTAGTTATCAAGTCCCTTTGGGCTCCTTTAACCTGGAATAATTCCTCATCCTTTTCCTTTCTTCCATAACTTCATTTAAAGAATACAGTGTACCAGTTATTTTGTAGAGTGTCCCTCAATTTGAGTTTGTCTGATATTTCTTCATTAATTTTAGGTTATGAACTTTAGGTCAGAATATCACAGAAGTGATATTGTCTCCTATGTGCTTTTGGTATATTCTAATTATTTCTTACTTTCTTTCATTGAAGGATGTGCCAGTCTCATCTTGTATTATCCCTTACCAGTCCTTGAATCAGTCATTTCTTCAAGTAGCCCCAATTCCTTTTAGTACACGGTACCAAGAACTGTGTACTAGAGAGTGCCCATTGCTTCTGTGTCCTTTCGCTGGGCAAAGCTACAAATACTGATATCTCTGCCTTCAATTCAACTCTATAGGTCTTTGCTCCATTTCATAGCTGTGTCTCCCTTCTTCCACAGTGAGAACCCTGATCCTTGACAATGTCAGTTTATTCACATAAAACTTGTTCAGATCTGAAAACAGAATAGTTTCTTACTAGTACTCATATTACTGCAGAAAACCAAATCTATTAAGTAAAACACAAAATTGATTGATAGATGGATGCAATTATTTTTGTGTATAAGCTGAACTTAATACTTGAGTTTTGCAAAGCTTTGGAAATTGTTAACTCAAGTGAAATGTTTGTTACCCTTTCTCCCCCATCCTTTTGTCTCTGTTCCCACTCACTTGACTAAGTAACCAATTTCAATGATTTCTAGTTATCATTCCCATATTTTTGGTTTTTTTAGACCTTGTTAGAATTTATCCCTGAGGCTAGATATATTGCCACTGGTCTGAGGCAATCTTTTGTTCATGTAAAGAGGATGAGAGAGGCTTTTCAGTGAGTAACCAACAATGATTGCCGCAGTCACTCTGAGAATTATTTGGAGAATGTTGTGGGAACGGAGTAAGTAAAGGGAGAGATGATAAAGGCCTGTACAGGGAGCCCTACTAATGGCATGTTGCTCATGAAATCGGCTGAGCCTTTCTTGAATCTTACACACCCTAATCTGTACTAGCTCCACGGATATCAAATCTCAAATATTTATCCTCCAATATCAGGAGAGCTGTGTGACCTGGGGCAAGTTACTAACCTCTCTGAGCTCCCACAGGTCATTTCAACTCCAGAAGAGAAAAAAGATGTGAGCCTGTCCATAATGTAACTCAGAAGATTTTTCCAAATTTACCTCTAATCAATGGTTTTAGCTGAGAGCATGCTTTTCTTTAATTGGCAATTATATATTCCTTTTAACACTACAGGAATTCCAGATCCTCTTAATAGATGGCATTGTAATTGCAGTTTTCATCTTAAACCACTTTATTTTTGGAGGGAATGAGAGAGTATGTCAAGGACATAATGAGATAATTCAATGAAAAAGATGAAATGCTTGACTACCACACAGGTAATAGCTGACAAAAAAGTCTCAAGTGGCAATAGATCAGATAATGTGGGGTGGAGAACTTTCAGTTGTGTGGGTGGAATATATTCTGTTATTAATTCCCTATGTGCACAGGGCCAGCCATTCTCAGTGATGGTTAGACCTGGCTTCTTCTCATCAGAGAGGGTGCTGTGTGTGGCTCAGTAGTGGGGTGCAGTCGCAGTAACCAAGACTTTGGAATCAGCCGGACCTGTATTCAAATTCCAGCTCAGTTATTAAGTGCTGTTACTGCTGCTAAATGTGGGTAAGATATCCTGACCCCACAAGGCATTAGGTGCCTCTGATAGGATAATAAATGATGAAAGCCAAATATACATTAAGTGTGAGTTCCCTCTGCAACTTCCATGAATTTGCTTCTGTGCCCTGACAAAGGCCTATTTTTCTATATATGCTCTCAGCCATACAGCAACCATGACCTAACACAGCTGTGAGGTTTAGACAAGCAGAGGAATGAAAGCCAAGAGAAACAGTACTTCTTGCAACACCACACCCATGTTTCTTTCAGGATTCAAGGAACACTAAGTCACCTGCTTCTCTCTTTGTAAAAAAAAAAAAAAAAATGAATACATGTATAAGATATCCAGTGTTTAGTTTGTGTATTGGATTTTGTTGGTGATAAAAAGAAATACATGATGTAGACACAACCTTCCAGGAATTTAAAGTCCCACTAAAAACCCAAAATAAACATGCAAAACAGATAGACCTGGGTTCAAAGCCCAACCCAGTAGCTTATTAGCTATGTGACCTCAAACTGTCACTTAACCTCTCTAACCTCTCTACTGCTCTATCCTCACCAGTAAAACAGCCTCCAGTGCCTCCTTCAGGTCATCATGAAGTTGAGAATAGCTACTGCATGTAAGGAACTTGGTGCAGAGTTGGCACTTGGAAAATCTGAGTTCCTTGATCCTCAACCCAAATAATAGTTAAATAATGTAACTGAAGATTTATTATAAGATAGTCTATATTCATTGCTAATTGATATGCCTGAACTAAAGGTGCTTGGAATTTAGTGGAGGGCAGAACCGTTCAGATTCAGATGGGGTAGGGGTGGGGGTAGATTTCTGGATGAACAAGGAAAGTAACTGGCATTCTCCAGGGGTGGGGTGATTTTTCTCAAATGTACCGTGGAAGCTTTGACTTCAATCCCTTACTTTTTACATAAATGATAAGGAACAAAGACTTGGGTACCCAAGATAGAAGTGGTACATTTAAGACAGAAGGAAATCATTCAGTTATCTACCCAGTGCCCAGACTGTTGTTTGCCCTCAAGCTGCCAGTTCTGTCTGTCCCAAATGGTCTTTCAGTCCACTGTAAATAAATAGTCCCTCCTCCTGCAGTAATCAGAATCCAGTGGACAATAATAAACCAAGTGGAGGACAGACGCATGACTGGGGTAAAGAAAATGCTGTCAGCAGAGATGTTCACCCTAATATTCGCAACAAAGTATTACTCAAATAAAATTTACAAGGAGATTTACTTGCAGAAGAGACTTTTAATACCAATCACCAGTTGTGGTAAATTATGTTACTGTTCCCAATTATCAGCTCCCTCTTCAGTAAGAGAATCATACTTCCCTACTCTGCCAGGACTCTCTGTGGGTGAAGTACAGTGGTATCCCATCCATTTTCAGGATAGGATGTGATCTCTCTTGGTCAATGAACTATGAGAGCATGCAGCACTGTATCAGAGCTGAAACATTAAATGTGTTTCAATGGCTTATTTGGCCTCATGTTTTTGTCTTCTCAGATGATGCTACTGTCATCCTGTTTCCACAGTGAGAAAGCCTGATCCTCAAGGTGAGTCAAACAGAGCTGAACCATGACATACAGAGTTAAGCAGGTCAATAGATCAACATCTATGAGCTAGAAACATTTGTTATTGTAATACACTAGGGTGTGGAAGTTGTTTGTTGCCACAGGAAAAGCTGACTAGTACATCGATACTAATTGAACATTGTCTCTATGCTGGTACTATCCTGAGCATTTCTATATTCTTTCCTTTAATCCTTACATTGATGATGCAAGATAGTGGTTTCAATCAGGGATTTCCAGTGTAAGCATCAGAAGATTATTCTGGGGGTATACAAAAGAAAGCCATGATGGAACAACTGAATTTGGATGTGCCTCCCACTTGAATCTGGATGTCCCCTCCAACCTGAAAGAACTTTTCAGTTCTTCAAACAAAGTTTATGAAAGAAAGTTCTCAAGATTTGAGATGATAGGCAATGAAGGACAGTGATCTCTGAAAGATGGGTAGCAAACATGATGATCCCTATAGTTGACCCAGTTTACTGCCTGGAGACAGTTTCCAGGTTATGGTGCAAAAAAGGAGCAGCTGGGAAGGGCTTGGTAATCCCCTTGATTTGGGAATATAGAGCTGAGAATAGAGAGGCCAAGATGACTGAAATTTATAGGACAGAATATTGGAAAAGAGATAGCTACACATAGAGGACTATGGAGATTTGCAAAGGGTCCCTCTCATGGATTCAGGGAAGTACAGATCAAGTGTGCATAAGAGGAAACTATGTAAGGCATGGAAAATAACTCCCAAAAAAGAATAGAATGAACAATCTTTGTAGGTCACATAGGAACAAAAATAGTATTTATTCCCACCAGTCAATTTGGACATGGGGAGAATACTCAGAAGGTTATTGCTGTGCAGTGGAAAAACTTAACAAGCATGAAATGAAATAGATATCTATTTATCTATACATAGAGAGATATAGATATATAGACAGACACATGTGTGTGTGTGTGTGTGTGTGTGTGTGTGTGTGTGTGTGTGTGTGTGTGAGAAGAGAAATGTCAATCCATTGAAACTAACCATGAAAATAAAATTCATAAACAAGGAAGCTTTAAAAAATATTATGGCTGTTTTCCATATGTTTAGATACTAAAGACATTGAAGCTATAAAGAAGGCCCAAGTAGAATTTCTAGATATAAAATTTACAGTGTTTGAAATGAAAATGCATTGGATGGGATTAATAGAGATGAGACATGGTAGAAGGAAGGATTAGTGAATTTGAAGACATAAAAAAAGTTGTTGAAAATGATGGCCAGAGAAAAAACAGATGAATAAATGAAACAGAGTGACAGTGAGCTATAAGACCTTGGGTGCCTATGTATTTGTAATTGGAATCTTTGAAGGAAATAGAAGGGGCAGAAAAAATACTTTAGAAATAATGACCAAAAATTTCTCAGTAATAACTGTAAACCCACAGATCTAAAAAGTTCAATGAATCTCAAACAAGAAACACAAAACTATACCATGACACATCATAATAAAGTTTATTAAAACCACTGATAAAATTTGTTAAAAGTAGCCTAAGAGAAGGAAGGAAGGAGCTCATTACATACAAAGGAACAAAGGTGAGGATGACAGTGTATTTTTTTTTTTTTTTTTGGTCAGAAGCAATTTAGGCTAAAAGACAATAAAGCAAATGTGTAAAGTACTCAAAGAAAAAAAAGAAATCCATCAACCTAGACTTCTTTACCAAGACAAAATATCTTTGGTGCCTCCCTGGTGGCGCAGCGGTTAAACACTGCACTGTGGAGGTGTCGGCAGCAACGAAGTGAGTTTGACGCCCGGCTGGGGAGATTCCCACATGGCGTGGCAGACCTCTCCTGCCTCGCCCGGGGCTCCTCTCAGCCTTGCCCGGGGCTCCCCTCAGCAGTGTATTTCCGTTGATCTGCCTGTTCTACTCTCCACTCTGTCTCAGGTGAACCCTCTCGCCGCCCCACACCTCTGACCTGTACTCCAACTTGTATGCATAAATAAATTTTAAAAAATCTAAAAAAAAGAGAGAGTAAATATCTTTTAGAAATGAAGGAAATAAGACTTTTTCAGACATACAAAAGCTAAAAGAACTCATCACCATCAGAACTGTACGAAGAGAAATGTTAGAAGGAAATCCTTCAGTCAAAAGGAAAATTATACCTGATGGAAATATATGTCTTTACAAAAGAATGAAAGGTATTTGAAAGCCAAAAGGAAAAAGAAAAATATCAAATGGTCTCACTTATAACAGGAATATAGGAGAACCAAATACAAGAGCGTCAACCAGCGAGAGAGGGGGAAGGATTGGGGCTCAGAACGGGGGAGAGGAGAGCACAGGGAACTGTGGTGACGGTTCACAGATGAATTGGTGCTGGGAAACCTACGGGGAATATACAGTAATGTAAAAGACACAAATAAAAAATAAATAAATAAATAAATAAAAAGAAAGAAACCACCAGTCTGTGGTAGCCAAGGTCAACAATACTGTATGGCACATCTGAAAGTAGCTAAGAGAACAGATCTTAAAAGTCTTCATTACATGGAATGGAATTTTTTATAACTATGTATTGGGATGGATACTAACCAGATTTATTGTGATTATTTCACAAAATATACACAATCAAATCATTATATTGTACACTTGAAACTAATAAATCGCTGTCAATAAAGATGTTTTTATTGTCAAAAAAAGAATGAAAGGTATTTGAAATGGTAGCCATATGGGTAAAAATATCGACTTTAAAGTTAGTAAATCTCCTTAAATGATAATCAATAGGTTAGAGCAAAAATAACAATCCCAAGGGGTTTATAAGATATAGGAGTAAAATGTATGACAGCTATACACAAAGGTAAAGAGGGGAGATAGGGAAATGTACTTATATATTCTGTAAAGTTCTTATGCTATACATGAAATGGTATAGTATTACTTGCTGGTAGGTTGTGAAAAGTTAAACATGAATGCCATAAGCCCTAAAACAACTACTACATATCACAAAATAACTTACAGGTAATAAGCCAACAAAGAAAATACAGTGAACTTATAACAAATAATCACAAAATAACTTACAGGTAATAAGCCAACAAAGAAAATACAGTGAACTTATAACAAATAATCAAAAAAAGGTAGAAAAAGAGGGAATAAGAACAAACGGGACAAGCCAGGCTTACAAAGAAAAAATGGGAGAAAACACAATGGGATCATAAATGAAAGAGGATAAATCACAACGCACACAGCAAAAATCAAAAGAATAATCAGAGATTACTATGAACAGCTATACGGAAACAAGTTCAACAACCTAGAAGAAATGGACAAATTCCTAGAACTATACAATCACCCAAAACTAGATAAAGAAGATATAGAACACCTAAACAGACCGATCACAAGCAGTGAAATTGAAACAGTAATTAAAAACCTCCCCCAAAACAAAAGCCCAAGACCAGACGGTTTCACAAATGAATTCTACCAAACATTCAAAAATGAAATAGTCCCTGTATTACACAAACTCTTTCAAAAAATCGAGAAGGAAGGAGTACTACCAAACACATTCTATGAAGCAAACATTACTCTAATACCAAAACCAGACAAAGATAACACAAAAAAAGAAAACTACAGACCAATCTCTCTAATGAGCACTGATGCAAAAATATTTAACAAAATCTTAGCCAACAGGATCCAACAATGCATCCAAAAGATAATACACCACGACCAAGTGGGATTTATCCCAGGGACACAAGGATGGTTCAACATCTGAAAATCAATCAGTGTAATCCAACACATCAACAAAAAGAAAAACAAAGACCATATGATCATGTCAATAGATGCTGAGAAAACATTTGACAGAGTGCTACACCCATTTATGATAAAAGCCCTTGAAATCCTTGGGATAGAAGGAACATACCTCAACATAATAAAAGCCATATACGACAAACCCACAGCCAACATTATCCTCAATGGTGAGAAGCTGAAGGCCTTTCCACTAAGATCAGGAACAAGGCAAGGATGTCCACTCTCACCATTGCTTTTCAATATAATACTGGAAGTCCTCGCCAGAGCAATAAGACAAGAGAAAGACATTCAAGGAATCCAAATAGAAAAAGAAGAAATTAAACTGTCTCTGTTTGCAGACAATATGATAAAATATATACAAAAGCCTAAAAACTCCATAGAAAAACTACTCAAAATTATAGACCAGTTCAGTAAAGTAGCAGGATACAAAATCAATGCACAAAAATCAGTAGCCTTCCTATATGCAAACACCCAATCTGAAGAAGAAGAAATTAAGAAATCTATCCCCTTTGAAATCGAAACCAAAAAAATCAAATATCTGGGAATAAATCTAACAAAAGACGTAAAAGACTTATACAAAGAAAACTACAAAACACTGTTGAAAGAAATACAAGAAGACACAAGAAAATGGAAAGACAGCCCTTGCTCATGGATTGGAAGGATTAACATTATCAAAATGGCAATCCTCCCAAAAGCAATTTACAGATTCAGTGCTATTCCAATAAAAATCTCAATGACATTCTTCAAAGAAATAGATCAAATACTGATGAAATTCATATGGAACCACAAAAAGCCCCACATAGCTAAAGCCCTCCTTACTAAAAAGAAAGAAAACGGAAGAATTTCACTCCCTGATTTCAAACTATACTACAAAGCCGTAATAACTAAAACAGCATGGTACTGGACCAAAAACAGACACAAAGACCAATGGAACCGAATAGAATACCCAGAATTAAAGCCGCACATATATGAACAACTAATCTTTGACAAAGGAGCAAAGAAAATGCAGTGGAACAAGGACGGTCTATTCAATTAATGGTGCTGGGAAAACTGGACAGCCACATGCAAAAAAATGAAGCTAGACTACTGCCTCACACTGCACAAAAACCAACTCAAAATGGATAAAAGACCTAGACATAAGAACTGAAACCATAAAATTTATAGAAGAAAATATAGGCAAAACTCTACACGACGTACATCTCAGCAGAAGCTTTAATGACACATCCCCCAAAGTGAAGGAAGTGAAGGACAAGATAAACAGGTGGGATTACATCAAAATAAAAAGCTTCTGTACAGCAAAAGTGACATTAACCAAAACAAACAGACACCCTATCGACTGGGAAAAGATCTTTGCACATAATACATCTGATAAAGGACTGATAACAAAAATTTACAACTCAAAGGAAACAAAGCTAACAATCCAGTCAAAAAATGGGCAGAAGAGCTCAAAAGGCACTTCTCCAAAGAAGAAAAGCAAATGGCCAACAGATACATGAAAAAGTGCTCAACATCATTTATAATGAAGGAAATGCAAATCAAAACCACTATGAGATACCACCTCACACCTGAGAGGATGGCACACATTAAAAATATAGGCAAAAACAAATGCTGGAAAGGATGTGGAGAAAAAGGAACTCTTCTACACTGCTGGTGGGAATGTGAACTGGTCCAACCACTATGGAAAGCTGTATGGCGAGTCCTCAAACTGCTCAACATGGAGCTTCCATACGACCCAGCAATACCACTTTTGGGTATCTACCCAAAGGACACAAAAACACTAATCCAAAAGGATACATGCACCCGTATGTTCATTGCGGCACTGTTCACAATAGCAAAGGTATGGAAGCAACCCAGATGTCCAAAAATAGATGACTGGATCAAGAAGATGTGGTACATATACACAATGGAATACTATTCAGCATTCAAAGAAGATAAACACATGCAATTTGCAGTGACATGGATGGAATTAGAGTGGATCATACTCAGTGAAACAAGCCAGAAAGAGAAAAATATCGAATGGTTTCACTTATAACAGGACTATAGGGAAACCAAATAGGAGACACTTGGGGGCGGGGGGGGAGAGGATAAGGGCACAAAATGGAGTAGAAAAGAACACAAGGGACCACGGAGATGGATCATGGGTGAATTGGTGGTGGGTTATCCAAGGGGAATACAAAATGTAAAAGATATAAATAACAATAAAAGTATATATTAAAAAAAAAAAGAACGGGACAAATATAAAACAAATAAGCAATCTGGTAGATTTAAATCTAACCATATCAATAATCATACTAATGGAGTAGTTGAAATACCCCAATCAAAGATTATCCAATCAAGTAATAGAATTAATTCACAGCTACGTGCTACCTACAAGCAATCCATTTTCAATTGGAAAACTTATATAGGTTAAAAGTAAAAGGACCTGAAAGGTACACCAAGCTAACACTAAAATGAAACTGAAGTGGATATAGTAATATCAGACAGTTCAAAGCAGTGATTATTAATAGGTCCAAAGGTTCATTTCATAAAGGGACATAATACACATAGGTGTATGCACCTAAAACTAAAGCTTCAAAACACACGAAACAAAACCTGATAGCACTGCAAGAAGCAGCACACAAATTCACAAGAGTAATCATAGTAATTGACAGAATAGGTAGACAGAAAATCGGTAAAGATAGACGACTTGACTAGCACAATCAACTTGACTTCATAACTATTTCCAGAACACTCCACCCAACAACAGCAGAATACACATTCTTTATAAACACACCCAAATGTTTATAAAAATCGATCATATTCAGAGTCAAAAAATAAATTTTAATAAATTTAAAATTATTCAAATCATCACAAAGAATGTTCTCTGACCACAATAGGATTAAAGTTGAAATCAGTCCAGAATGATGTCTGGAAAATCTCCAAATATTTAGAAACAAAGTAACACAAATCTAAGTAACTCTAGTAAAAGAAGAATTTTTTGAAGTTATAAAGTATATTTTGAACTGAATGAAAATCCTGGCAAAATTTATGGAATGCACCTGAAACAGTACTTAGAAAGAAATGTGTAGCATTAAACACCTATATGAGACAAGAAAAATGATTTCAAATCAGTGCTCTCAGTTTCTACCTTAAAAAACTAGAAAAAGAAGAGAAATGGATCTCAAAGTTAGTAGAATAAATGAAAAAAGAAAGATCAGAGCAAAAACCAATGAAATAGAAAACAGAGGAAATAAATGAAACAAAAAAACTGGTTCTTTGAAAAGGTCAATAAAATTAATAAGCTGCTAGCCAGAATGAAAACTCAGATTTTAAAAAGAGAGATTCAATTTATCAAATTATCAGTATCAGAAATAAGAGAGTTGACATCCCTACAGATAAAACTTGTATTAAAAGCCTAATATATTCAAGAATTAGATGAAATGTAAAAATTTCTAGAAAGATATAAATCACCATAGCTTATTTAAAAAGAAACTAGAATATCTTTCTACCTATTAAAGAAATATCTATTTCAAAATCTCCCACAACGAAAACTCTAGGGACAGATTACTTCACTGATAAATTCTCTGAAACATTTAAGGAGGAAATAATACCAAATTGTATAAAAACTCTTCTAGAAAATAGAAGAAAAAGGAACACTTCTTAACTCATTCTTGAAGAGCAGCATTAATTTGATGCCAAAGTTAGGCAAAGATATCACAAGGGGAAAAAAAGCACAGACCAATAGCCCTTATAAACATAGGTACAAATGGAATCATTAACAATACATTAAAATGTTAATACACATGACCAAGTGGAGTTTATCCTGGGAATGCAAAGCTAGTTCCATATTCAAAATCCAATCAGTGCAGTTCATTGTAAGAACAGACTCAAAAAGAACGAAAATTGGGAAATCACAGAATGACTGGGAAGCCCGGAGAACTAGATCCAAGAGGAATCAGGCAGGAACAATGACGACGACAACAAAATCGACAGCAGAACCACCACTGGAATCATGCCCCAAACTCAATTCTGTCAATACTGCCACTCCCAGCACTGATGGCCCACCACAGTGTGGACACTGCAGCTAATGCTCTCCCTGGGTCTGGATGTTGCTGCTGCCAACCCTGCCCCCATCGCTTTTATGAGTGGCTGGTTCCAGTTTTAAGGACCTACGAGGGAAGTTCTGATTGGCCAAACTGTCAGGAAACCTGGAAAAGGGAGGGTAACAGATAATGTTCTTTGTTGTCAACAATAGAATCCACTTCATCTACTTCAGCAGGAGAAGATTTATTAAGAAAGATAATACTCACTGAGCCACTGAGATTGTTGAAAATGTTGGAGCCAAAGACAGGCTGCCCCAGGATGTGCTTCAGTGGCATACTGATTGTGAGACAGAGCTCCAAGAATGATTTTTTGCCTAATTATCTCCCTTAAAAACAGGAAATCTCAGATGGTCCAGAAGGTGGGGACAACCGTCCAGCCTTATCTCCCATGGCTAAGGCTTTCGCGGTCTGTTTCTAGACGCATGCGTAGATGAACCCTGCAAAGTTCCTTTTTCTTTAAACTGCGAAGTTCTTTTTTCTATGTTCCCCTCCTAAATCTATTGCTCCCTTTCTAAAGATAGTATAACTTCACTGGAATGACCAGAAGGCAGGTTCATATTCTGTGCACTCTGCCCCCCCACCTTTCAAATGTAATTAAAATTTGTCTTTTTTCTTGCTTATTTCTCTGGTGCCAATTATTTTCCAGCCCAAGGACCTACCAGGGTAGAGGACGATTAGCTTCTCCCCCAACAAAATCTAGGCTTCTGGCTGAGATTTCAGGAAGATCCCTGTAACTACACTGTAGAACCAACCTGCAGAACCAACCATTCTGCCACAATGGAATCAGAAAGCTGCACTAATTCAGGAAAGAGCTGCATCTACCTCCCCAGAAGTCTACCTCCCCAGAAGTACCAGCCCAAATGACACCCTCGTCCTAGAGAGTTTCCTCACGTAACTCACTTCTGAATCAGATTGACGTGTCTGGTAGAATCCAGATCACATCTGTATCCAGTGGCAAGGAAGGCTACGAAATGAAGGAGGAGTTGTTCAACTTTACCAAAAACAAAATATGAAGAGGATTTGCATGAAATTTGGGAACCATGACTAAGAACTGGACTTTATGTCCACAGGTGGAAAGGAACTCTGTTGCCTACCCAGATTCATGTGGTGGGGAGTTCTTCAAGCTGGTATTTTTATTGTCTCCATAGTTTTGCTTTTCTAGAATGTCCTGTCATTGGAATCATATGTTTTGCAGCCTTTTCAGTTAGGTCTCTTTCACTAAGTAATATGTATTTCTGTTTCCTCCATGTCGTTCCATACCTTTATTGCTCACTTGTTTTCAGCACTGAATAATATCCCAGTGTATGGATGTACCACAGTTTATTTATTCCTTCACCTACTTGGTTGCTTCCAAATTTGGGCAATGATGAATAAAGCTGCTACAAACATCTATGTGCAGGTTTTTGTGTGGACTTAAACTTTCAACTCTTCTGGGTAAATATAACCGAGAAGCACTATTGCTGAATCATACGGTAAAAGAGTATTTCAGTTTTGTAGGAAACTGCCAAGCTGTCTTCCAAAGTAGTAATACTGTTTTGCATTCCTAGCAGCAATGAATGAAAGTTCCTGGTTCCACATCTTCATCAGCACTGAGTACTGTTGGAGTTCTGGATTTTGGCTATTCTACTAGGTATGTAGTATTATCTCATTATCGTTTTAATTTGCATTCCCTGATGACATATGGTATAGAAGATCAAATTTCTAGCATTTCATTTTGATGTACCAACCAATGCTAGGCAGTGAATCAACAATCTCACACCTAAGAATAGACCTAAGAATATACAAGCGTGGGTGTACTAGTGACCTGTTCCAGAATGTTTGTAGCAGTACTGTTCATAATAGCCCCAAACTTTTATCAGTCCAAACATCCCTTGAAAAGTGCAGGAATATAAATTGCCACAAAGATTTTTTTCCTTTGACTAAACTTTATCAGGCTCCTCTTCTGACTTTAGACCTCTCATCCTTGTAGAATCCAGTTTCATAGATAATCTTGCTATGTCAGTTTACGGACAAACTCCCAAAGGGCTAAATTGAGTTAGCTTCTGACCACCCCTTGATATCTCATTAAAGTCCACATCCCTCACCTTGACCTGCCTTCAGCAAGAACCCTGTTGAGTTAATCTAGCAAGAACTCTTTTCACCTGAATGTTTGGTTTTAGTAATTTTCCAACTACTGACTCCTACCCCGATCCTTCGGTATACATTTCCAGTGTCCTTGTTATACATTCCCTGTTCTGTGCTGGGTACAGAGACCCAAAGATGTAAAAGGTACAGATACTTGCCCTCAAGAGGATCACAGTCCTAGGAGGGAGACAGACATGCAAATAATGACGGAACAGTAGTGTAAATGCAAGGCTTGGTCAGTGCCCCCTTTTGTCACCCAACCATGGCTTCCCTGGTTCAGGAAGGATATCTTTTGCTTGGACAATTTCTGTTGCTTCCACGCTGGTTTTCTCCACCTATCTATCACTCTGCTGCTGAGAGATCTTTTTAGATGCATATCTGACAAAGGCACTACCTGGCTTACTGGTCTACCCAATTGATCTTGGGGTGAGGCCAAATTCCTTGGAGTGCTCTCATCGTGCTAGAGCCCTTATTCCTCCAGCTCCATCTACCATCTTTTGAAAGTTCACACTCCAGACAGATCACAGGCTCTGCAGCCAGGCGACCATCCTGACCCCCTGCATCTAACCCACACAGCCTTCTCCTCAGGGGAGCATTTTCAGATTGCCCTTCCTTGTCTGGGAAAGGAGACTCCATCAAATCATTTCCTGCTAGGTTAGGTTGTCTTGTCTGTGTCCCTGATGAAATGGGGGTTCTGCATCTGGGCTCTTTCCCTGGTGCCAACCAGAGGGAAGGCTTGTCAGCAAATGACTGTGGAATGGACCTGAAGTCAACTCAAGGAGTAAAGACTAGGGCGCCCAGGGCTGGAACTTTTCATTTTCCTGAGGAAGCACAGATGTTAAAAGCGGGCTCTCTGCCTCGGCCCTGGCCACGCCCTCTGCCTTATCGCTCAGCTCGAGCTCGCAATGAAGCTGCTCCGCATCGGTGTTGGTAGTCAGCAGAACAGAAAGACAGACCTCCCTGCGTCTCGGGTGGGCTGGGAAGGACTCGTGAAGCAGGTGCGGTATGAAATTGGACTTTGAAAGATGAGTTGGACCCTGATCTTAAAAAATAAAGTGTGGACATCTGTGTGTGTGAGGAAGGGGGTATTGAATCATCCTCTCTCCCAGGCTGCTTTTTTGCACGTGCGTTGGGGAAAGACACCAAAGCTGCCGAGTGACAGTGGATATCTCCTCCCAGTCAGGGGAACCCACCCTGGCGCTCCCCGAGCGCTTGAATGAATGGGGGAGGACCTGCGCGCATGAATGAGTGCGTGAGTGAGGGAGTGCTCGGCCAGCGGGCGGGTGAATGGCGACCGCGCGGCGACTCCGCAAAGGGGCGCGGGAGCGGGCGCGGGCTCCACTTCTCTCTCCCGCCAGCTGGTGGCCTCGGGAAGGTGGCGGCGCCGGCAGCCGCCGGAGCTGGGACGGGCCGGGGCGCGGGATGGTGGGGGAAGGGGCGTTCCCGGCGGCCGCGCCTTCCGCGGCTATTGGATTAGTGGCCTTCAGGGATGAGCTCAGCCGGATCGGCTTTCAGCTGCAGCCTCCCGGCCGGCGGGGAAGGCTGGGAGCGGGCAGCGGAGGAGGAGGAGGGGGAGGCGGCGACGGCTGCAGCATCCAGAGCTGGCCCTGGCGGCCGGCGCGCCCGGCGCACAAAGGCGCCCAGCCCCTAGGGAGGGAGATGAGTGCACTGCAGCCCCGGCCCGGGCCCAAGCTCCAGCCTCCGCTGCGTGCGCCCAGGATCTCTGGGGAAGACGCAGGGCGCACCAGGGGCCGGCGACCGAGGCGCGGCCCGTGAGCCCTGAGCTCTGGACTCGTCGCCCTTCAGGTCCGGCACTGAGCTTCCAAACGGCTAGAGCGCGGGCCTTGGCGCGCCCCCGCGATCGGTTCAGGAAGGCGCTTCCCCACTGGGATCCGATCTCCAGCGCCGGAGCGCCAACTTCCCCAAGAACGCTCCAACTCCAGGCCATCCAGTTGGGCAGAGGGGGCGCTGCATCTGGGTACTAGCCTTGAGGACGTGCCCCTTGCCCCAAGGAGCAAGCCCGCATCTGCTGGGTCGCTCCGGCGCCCCTGAGTGGGCGGCGGCGGCAGACGTCTGTTCCCGGAGTCCAGGACTTCCCAGCGCTGGCGATTCTTCCAGGGCAGGATCTTGCCCTCTCTTTTATGGTGAGTACTCTCCAGCATCTGGTCAGGGGCGCGCGGGAGCTCGGAGCCGAGATTCGGCCACAAGGACCTCGTGCGGGCGGGCACTAGCCACAGTCCGCACTCGGGTCTCCATCCCTGGGAATTCGTCTCTGTGGTTTGTGGCAGCTGGAGCTGTTAGGCTTGCGCTCAGTTTGGGGGCGTTTGGGGCCGTCCCTTAAAACCATAGATTCGAAGCCCGCTGCTTCTCTGCGTAAAGGAGACGCATAAAAAACTGCCGCCCGAGTCACCCTGCCTGGGTTTGGGTCACTCACTGACTGGTGACCTTGGGCAAGGCGCCGAACCTCGGTTTCCTCATCCGTAGGATGGGGATAACAACGATTACCGTTTTAGAGGGTTATTGGTAGGATCTCTGGGGTGGTACGTAAAACGTATGTATTGTAGATCAGTGCCGGACACGAAGGAAGCACCGAACCAAATGCTAGCTATCAGTACTGTTAGTCGTGTGAGCCCTAGCGTGCCATCTAACTTTCCGGCACAGCAGCAGCTCCTTCACCTATATAAGAGGGACAGTCATTTCCAGGGGTCTATTCGTTGTGGGGGGGGAATCATTCAGGGCAATTGAAGTCGATTTGCCTGGCACGCAGTGGGCACTGGTAAAGTGGTGGCTGTTGTTAACGTTTACTGTTGAAGCTGGGACGGTGAGATTGGTCGCCCGCCGAGCACTGCTGGGGGCCAGTTCCTGGCCTAGCTTGGAGAAAAAGTTGGCAATGCTCAGGAAGGGAGAGGGTCGCAGAGTCCACGAGTCCCTGGCCGGGGGTGGGGTCTGGGAAGGAGGGAGGAGGAGAGCCGGGAGCGCTGCAAATGTGTCCGCTGGGGTAGCGCAGGACGCCACCGGCTTGGAGCCAGACCGGGACGCCAGGCCCAAGGCCGCTCCCCGGTGGAAGAAAAGGCGGGTGGAGGGAGTGTAGAGCTGTGGCTGCTAGGGCTTCCCTGCCGGCGGATAATGGGCTGTTGTGGACGCGGAGGGAGAGAAGGGCTCTTGTGTACAGCTGTGGTGTGGTGGTGCAGAGCTGTGCTCTACAGTCAGTCTTGAGTTCGAGTTCCTCCAGCCCTCTGGGTGACCTTGGGCAAGTACTCAGATGTCTCCAAACTCACTCATTTGGCCCATCCTCCTTCAGAGTGAGGTTGAGGGTGGAGGTAGTGTTCTCCTCTCCAGGAATCTGGGCCTCCCCACCCCGAATCCTTCCACCCACCTTCCCCCCCCCCCCGCAATTTGATGATTCTAAATCAGAAGACATGAAAAATTACGCCTATTAAAAAGGAGAATCCAAGATCTGCTTTCTCTCAGCTCCACACTGCACAAGAGGAAGAGATCAGTGCACTAGGACTCTGTGGCTCTCTCGGTGTCTCTCTCTCTCCCCTCCCTCTTTCCCTCCCTCCAACTAAAATCCTGCTGCTGCTTCTGTCCCTCTGGTCCCAGATCCTTCCTTCTCCCCCAAGACCTTTATTTATTAAACACTGCTGATTAGTCTAGTTGGTTAGAAAGGCAAGGTGTCAAAAACATGACATAAACATGCCTTCCACAGGGGCATATTCCTTGGACACACTTATCCTCTGATAAATTCCATTTTAAAAACTTGTTTGAAAGTGATAGTAAAAGGAATTTAAACCATTTATGTCTAACATCAAACAAAATCTGACTTGCTGACTATTCCACTCAAATCTCTCTCAGTTTATATTTCTACTTTATTTCAAAGACTGATAAATTATTTAAAAAGAAAATCTGCAGGGAAAAGAAACCACCACAGTCAAAAGACATAACAAACTGGAGAGAATTGTCACGCCTATCACAAAGGGGTCATCTCTTTAATGTGTAAGTTCTCTAAGTCAACCATGCAAAAAACCAAAAGGGGACAAAAGCTATAAATAGTTTGTACACACAAAATTGTGGTAGCACTCAAACAAAATAATCTGCTCTATTTCATGCAATAGGAAAAAAATGTAAGTTAAAATTATAGTAAGTTTTTTTGTGTCAGATAACGATAAGCAAATAGTAATAAGCATTGATCAGAAACATCCTTTTAAAATGTAAGTAGATCAAATCCTTCCCTATCTTAGAAGCAACTCCTTGCTGCCAGAGAGTGACGTGTGGATGCCCTGCAGGGCTGGGTCCTGCCCCATCCAGCCCTTTCTCCGCCATCTTCCTCTCCTTACCTTACACTTCCTGGCATGTTTGGCTTTGCTCCAGTACTCCAAGAGTATTTTTTTCATTTGCAGTTTCCCCTACCTACTCTGCTTTTCCCCTTGGCTTTTCTTAAGACTTTCTCCTTCCCCTCATTTTGGCAGGCCCGTTCTTGGGGGTTTACTCCTATCCCAGAAGGTGACCAAGGCCTAGGCCGGTGCAGAGTTCCTCTGGGAAAAGACCCAGCACAACTCATCACACAGGGGCTACTCAATTTTCCCTGACTTGTCTGGCCTGTTGTCACATAGTAGGCTCTTGAAAGGTCTCTTCTCTGTTGGTTTAGGAACAAAGGGTCTCTGGTAGTCCTCCAGCTACAATAGGCCACTCAATTTGGAAAATCAGGTGGGTGGTGGAACCAGAAGCAACGTTATCAGAAGTCTCTGATTCATAGTCACTTATTAAAAAATAAGCACATAAATATGTGCACTTATGTGACCATGCCACATGTATTATACCAAAAATGATCAACAATAAAAAAATAGCAACACATTTTTGGTAAAACATAGTCCCTAGATAAGTCTACTGTTTTTCTACTGCTGCTCAGCTCAAGAAGTAGGGATCTGTTCTGAGGCTGTAAGAAAAAAAGTTGTCAGTGCTAAACCCTTTGGGAAAGAGAAGGTGAAATCAGGTCTCTTGAACCTTGTGGGCCTTCAGGACTTTGGAGGGCAGTGTTGATTGCATGTGAGTTTTCACTTCACACACTGACTTTAGGATTTAATAATCATCAAGTAAAATATACTTTAATTCTGAAAAAAAGTTTGTTGCTACAAATGCAAATTGTACAGGAGGTGTAGAGAGAGTATTCTTTCTTCAGTCTGCCAAGTGCTGTTGAGTTTAGACAGAGGTAGCAGAGGTTATGCCAGTGCTGGCTGTTGGAGGCAGAGGTTAGTCGGGCCAGGGCTGGTGCTCCCAGCAAGAAAAGGAGTTGTGGTCCAAAAATAGATGATTGGATCAAGAAGATGTGGTACATATACACAATGGAGTACTAGTCAGCATTCAAAGAAGATAAACACATGCAATTTGCAGCGACATGGATGGAATTAGAGGGGATCATACTCAGCGAAACAAGCCAGAAAGAAAGAGAAAAATATCGAATAGTTTCACTTTATAACAGGACTATAGGGAAACCAAATAGGGGAGAGACACTCAGCAGGTGAGGGTGGGGGTGGGGAGGATAAGGGCACAAAATGGAATAGAAAAGAACACAAGGGACCATGGAGATGGATCACGGGTGAATTGGTGGTGGGCTACCCAAGGGGAATACAAAATGTAAAAGACATAAATAACAATAAAAATATATATTATAAAAAAAAAGGAGTTCTGGCGCAGAAGCCGGCTGCAGGAGCTTGCTGACAAGAATGAGGATCCAGGGTGATGGCGGCCGCCACAGAGGATGCATGGCTGCTTGACCCTGGGGGTGGGGTGAATGAATGTCACTAGGCCAGGGGAGGTGCAAGTCTCCTAGGAATCAAGGTCTGGACAGGATGTGGTGCCTGAGGGGAGCCTGGTGTGACCAGACTGGTGGCCTTGCTAGGAGACTGGGATGAGAGAAATAAGCAAGAGCAGGCCTTACAGATTTTGTGAGCCAAGCCAGGGGCTGCAACTTCTCTCTGGAGAAGCCATGTGGAGTGTTGAGCGAGCAGAGGAGTAGGCAGCTTGTTCAGATCTACACCTTGGCAGCATGGAGGGTGGGTTGGTTGCAGACTGGAGTCAGGGAGCCCTGTTAGAAGACTGTTGCTGTAACCTAGGTAAGGGAAAACTGAAGACGCTGAGTGAGGGAGACCAAGAGACAGGCGGATGCAGAGAAACCTGGTATTTGGGAGAAGAAGGACTTAACTGGGTGTGTGAATTCTGTAGCATCAGGAGTCCCCAGGTATCAGACATGTAGAGCGGGGGATGTGACCATGGGGAAGGCTTATGGTGAAACAGGGAGATGGTTTCTCAAGGCCCTTTGAAGGAGCACCTAGTTTGGTGTGGCTGGAGACTTCCAGCTAAGGATGCTAGTCAGAAGAGAAGAGGCGATGGAGAGTGAGAAAGAAAGGGGTGACCAATGTGGCACGCCCCATTTATGGGACAGGCAAGGTTGTCCCTGGCACTAGGAGGCAGCAGGAAGTGGCCTGAGAACCAACGTCTGCTGTCGTGTACAGAGGAGCCCAGAGCAACTCCAACATCCCCAGCTGGCTTTTAGTGCTGTGACATGTCATGTATGTTGACCCCAGAGCTCTACCTTCTCCAGGAAGAAGGAGAATCAGGGCCAGCGTGGGCCACAGAAGCATCTCACGTGTCTGCCACAAGTCATAATTTCCTGGGGTCTGAGTGTCTGGGTTTCCCTGGACTCTTCACCATCTCTTCCCTCAGGTGTCCCCTCAACCCCAGAGTATCACAAAGGTGCTTCCAGAAACCTTTCAGATTTAACAGAGAGAGACCTTCAGAAATCCTAGCAGGTCCCTGCTAGAATTTCTTGGATCAAACCTGAAGCATGAGTAGTTTTGATTTTCTTTTCAGCATCCTGAGTTTTCAGATAACCAGTTACACCAAATTCAGGCTGGGAGGTAAATGAGGGGCTAGACACTTATTGTGCCTATGGTATTGTGAGATTATTGCATTTTCTTCATAAATGTTTTCCCAAGAGGGTCCCATTATGTGCACCTGCCCCCTCCCCCTGTCTAGGAGCTTGGCTCTGACTGAGTCACATGGAGCCTCCCAGAGGCCAGCTGCCCTGCAGATCAACCCACGCCAGTCTGGGCAGCCCTCTGGGCACAGGGACAGCTGCCGCAGCGGGAAGGTGGCAGGGCTGCACATGGGCGTAAGGCCTCTGGTCTTGCTGCCTCTGAGGTTCGTCTCTTTCAAATGACCTTGCAAAGCACACTGGCCTGGTCACCGCCCAGCAAACCCTTATCCCATCCTTTAATCTCTTTGCTGGCTGGCAGCCAAAGCTTCTGCTGTGGGGGCTCCTGGCTAAGTCATGCGTGGGAGGATTCCCATGGAAACCCCACAAGAAGGAGAGACCGGGAAAGCCTCATTGATTCACACTCTAGGAAGACAGGCGTGAGACCGTTCCACCTGGAGCTGGACAGATGGCTCTCTTTGTGAGCTCTGGGAAAGAAAAGACTGGCCCAGCGCATGGCATCTGAAGCTCCTGCGAATGTACAGGGGGAGAAGCTAATGGATGCTGAGTAACAAAATCTTAGGGGTTCTTTCATTTATTCACCATCAGCAGGTTCATTTGGACTGAACATCTTTTAATGAAACAGCCTCCCCCCCTTTCATATTTGTACTAAGAAAATCTTGAAAATAACCCAGCTGAGCCAGGTCCAGCTCGGCATCACTGGTGCCATTGTCCAGAGACAAAGATGGAGTCAGGAAGACGTCGCATGCGTTGCCCCAGCTCACGGAGCGCCACACCCGGTTCATTTCTACGGGGCGGGTCCTCTCAGGCAGCAGGTTACTTTATTCATTTGCTCACACTTGTGCATGTGTCGACATTCACCCACCACTTTCTCTGAGCCAGAGCCATGCAGAGTCTTGGGGACTCCAGTGAGGAGACCCAGTGCCTGCTCTTAAGTTGTCTCCCATCTGGTGGGCAGGAGTAGCAAAGGAGACATTATGGCCCTTTGTAATAAGTCCTGGTGGTACAGGGCCATTGAGAGCACAGGAAATGGGGGGAGAGTTCCCCCAAGGCGTTGTGTTGCTACCCATGAATGAATTATCCAGATGTGTGTGTGGATGGGGGGGGGAGTTCACGCAGGGAGAGGGAAAGGCCGCTGGCAGCAGCAAATCAGCCCATGAATGTGCAGATCTGTGTGTACCTGTGTGGGTCTTAGGGAAATTCAGGCCGGCGAGGATGCTGTTACCCCGGAAGCCCTG
Source organism: Scalopus aquaticus (assembly GCA_004024925.1). NCBI lineage: Eukaryota > Metazoa > Chordata > Mammalia > Eulipotyphla > Talpidae > Scalopus > Scalopus aquaticus. Next base: position 165,045 of record PVIJ01001966.1, read on the forward strand.
TAGAGCCTTTTGGGAGGGTTAGTGTTAGAAGTCTGAACTTTATCCTGAAAGCCACAGAGTATGAGTGTATCAGCTTTGTGTTCTACAAGTGCAGTAATTTCTGAAAGCAATATGCAGTCCATTAAAGAAATTCAAGTGGCATCAAGCTGCTTATCTTTCACAGTCTTTTTAATTACTTAGATCCATCACTGCTCTGACCCCTTTAGTGTGAGCTCTCCTTGGAGGGAAGTGGTGGGTCTTAGACTTTCTGGTAGTCTCAGATCCCAGGGAAGCATCATTACTTCTGGTTAAGAGAAGGAATGCAGTTTGCCCCACCCCCCTCCCCAGCAAGGCTGAAGCCGGTGGCTACACTGAGGGGTGGGCACTCACCCAGTCGTTACCAATTTCCAGTAGCAGTCCTGTCCCCTGGCCAACTCCATGCTTGGGTGAGCCAGTCAGCCAGGCCTCTGAGACTGGGATTCTGGGTCCTGGGCCTCTGAAGACTGAATGTCACATTTTGCAAAGTGCAGAGGCTCCTTAAGCAGTGTGACATCAGTGCTTTGTGTCTCCTTATTTGCCTGTCGGGTTGCAACACCCAGCAGGGTTCTGGGAAGGGCAATTGGCAATTTAAGTTTTTGTTTTTTCGCTCAGCCATCATTGAAGCCCTGAGGCAGATCCTTCCAGATAATGTCATTTAGCATCCCCCATCCAAGCATGGCGTAAGAAATTAAGTGTGGTTTGGAGGAAATATGACGCAGGCACACTTAGGCATTGTTTACTGTGACCTCTGGTTACTCGGTTGAGAGTCAATGTTATTCCTACCAGGAAGTTAGCCTCTAATAGCTCCTGTGCTCCTTGCTCAGTGCCACCTGTTGTGAGAAGAAAAATTTGACAGGCATGCATTCCCTCTGGCTGGAAAGAGAGGGCATGGATTGAGCCTGGCATGGCCACTGCTGTATCCCTACTTCTCAACTGCATAGAGTCTGGCACATGGCAGATGTCCACTAAGTGTTTGTTGAATGAATAAATGCAGAAAGGGTGCACAATTGAAGACAGTAGGCGTAAGCTGCTCAGAGATAGTGATCATGTTAGTGAGAGAACTAGGCCCATGTTTCCATCTCCTGACCCCAGCCCTGGCCTTTCCCTTAAAAAAAAAACTGCATCCTTTAAAGAAACAAACAAACAAACCCAGAAAGTAAAAGCTTGCTTTCTCAGAAACCCAGCTTTTCTTCTCCACACCCATATGTGTACTCTGCCTTGTCTTCAAAGTACTGTGCCTGTGTCTGTACGTGGGGTGGCAAAAAAGCCCAGGTGAGATCTACCTGTCCTCAAAGGAATGCCCATCAAGGCAGGAAAAAGTAGATCAGCAGGATCAGAAAGTGTTAGCTGGCTCAGGGGACCCAGGAGATTCAGGGAAGAGCCCTCAAGGCCTGGCAGATTAGAGCAAGCTTCCAGGAGTAGGTGGGGCTCTCAGGCAGGATTAGGAAGGTGAAAAGGGAAGGACTTGGGAATCCCCAGAGACCTGGACAAAGACATGAAGACTGACTTTTGCATCAGTTACACATCTCCCTGCTCCAGTTTGGGCCTGTCTTTAGCTGGTCATTCTATCCCTCAATCTTGATCATTGCCTTTGACAGTTTCTGTGGGACTAGATCCAAGTCACTTAGCTGCTCTTTCATTCATTCTTTCATTCAGTCCCCAGTTGCAGGAGAATGGAGGAGCTAGAACTTCTCTGGATCAGAATTATAGAGACTTTGAGTCCTGGTTGGGCACAGGGGAGGGCAGAATAGAGCCTGTCCTGTAGGCCAGGATCTGGCCTAGAAATGGGGGGAATAAGACAAAGGTCCCTATTACTGAACATTTATTGTGACCTCCATTCTTTGCTATTAGGAATGACTCTGCCCTTGACTTCTTCGCAGAATCCCAATTCACACCCACGTTGTGTTCTTAGGATGCATTTGGGTTATGAAATGGCAATGTTGGAGGACAGGCACAGTTAAAAGGATCACTTGACATTTACTGGGTTCCTCCTGGGTGTGCTGCGCCATTCCAGACCCACCCTGATTTTTGCAAAGGCAAGCAAGGTCAGCGCATAGTTAGCACTTTTCTGATTATTCTCTGAGCAGTTAAGTCCTTGTTTCTGACCTCATGGACTGGCTGGGATTTGAACCCTGCCCTTCATTGGTTTTTCCAAGTGGTTGGCTGCTATTGCATATAAGCACTCCACGCAGTGCCTCGTACAGGGGGAAGCAGCAAAGGGAATATATGTTATATGTTCACATTGCCACTCCTCCAGAGTGGACAGCCGTGGGGATGCTTGCCTGCCGCTGATGGGATGGAAGCCTTGAGGCCCTGAGATGCAGCTAGAGGGCAGGGGAGCTCCTGGCCCTCATTGGCTTGGAATGGGGCTTCTCTGGGACTGCTGCCTGGCTGTTGCTTTCAAACACATTAAAGATGTCTCTTTGACACCATTTTCAAAGTTGGTACAGTGGTGTTCTAACATAAAGCAGTTTCCCTTAGAAAGTTCCTGTGTGGGCCACATATATCTGATAACAGTCAGCACCAGGCAGAGGCCCTGTTCTAAACAGTGTGGAAGCGGGGAGAGAATAGGCCCGTCCCACTGTGACTCTGGGGACCATCCCAGCCCTGCCACTTGCTGTTCATGTGACCCCTAGAACCTCTCTGAACCTGTTTCCTCTTTTGAAAAAAGGATGAAGCAGTTGTTCTACCTCCTGGCACACAGCAAATGCAGAGATTTAAGGTAAGTGATGGAGAAAGCACAGGGGAAAGGAAGTGCAGGAGATTTTGGGTGGGACCAGCGCTACTATCTTTTAGCCATGTACTTCGGTGGGGCTGCTTCCCCTCAGAGTCTCAGTTTCCTGGCCTGTTAGGATGGACACATAAAGTGCCTTTAAGCAAATTACAGAAACAGCAGATTTCAGTCCTCCTCCCTCTGCAGTTAGACACTCTGTACAGACTTCCAGGACAGCCCCCAGGGAGTTCCATTGTCTTGGCTGAATCCCCACTCTATGCCCTGTACCTCTCACACATTATCATACTTACTTCTCATGACCTTTTTGAGGCTCAACAGCTGGGTAAAGGTTGGTGTGAAGCTCTGCAGTGAGTAAAGAAGGGCAGTTTGTCTTGTAAAACTAAACTGGAGTACTGAGTTTTCTTACAGACTCAACTGATCCTTTGTTCTATTTGGGCCCTTTAGGTTCAATTCCCCACCCCTCCTCCTTTTCTTCTTTCTCTGTTCTTGTTCTCCTCCTCTCTCTGTCCCTCCACAATAATGGAAGCATAGTATGCATATTGTTATGCAACTTGTTTAACTCCATCTTTGTTGTATCTTCCTTTCAATACATTCTTTTCTGTAGCTGCATAACATTTATTTCCTTACCATGTACAGTCTTCAAAGCAATAAAAGCAGAACCTATTGCAAAAAAAATTTAGTCTGCCTTCAGTTTGGGTTTTTCCTAATTTTTTTTTTAAAGATTTATTTATTTATACATACAAGCTGGGGTACAGGCCAGAGGAGTGGGGCGGTGAGAGGGCTCACCAGAGACAGAGTGGGGAGCAGAACAGGCAGATCAGAAATACACTGCTGAGGGGAGCAGCGGGCGAGGCAGGAGAGGTCTGCCGCACCATGTGGGATTCTCCCCGGCTGGGTGTGGAACTCGCATGGCGCGTTGCTGACAGCTCCACAGCACAGCGCTCAACCGCTGCACCACCAGGGAGGCCCGGGTTTTTCCTAATATTTTGCTGTTATAAACAATGCTGCCTATATATGTAATTATATTTTTTATATAAACATATACATATTATGTATTATATACCATGCAGAATACATATTATATATTTATATTACATGTGTATTGTATGCTCTCTTCTATTATATATGTTATATGTTTTATATATAATTTTGCACACTGGAGGACACACCTGAACTACTGGATGTGGAACTCCAAAGTCAAATGTGTATTCACAATTCTGAGAGACAGCACTGACTTGCCATGTGCTGAGGTCGCACCATTTTGCCTACAATTCCACAGTGTTTAGCCTGTCTGCTTCCTAAGAAGGTGTTTCCCAACTTTTTGATCTTCATTATTCTGAGACACCAACACGACATTTCCTTGGAGCTCTAACTTTTTCTCTTTAGCAGAACCTCTTCAAAGGAGCCATTTGTTTCTCTTTTTGTGTCAGGATTGGTTGCTTACTTACTTGTAGGAGCTATTCATTTGTAATCTGTGTCGCAAATATTTGCCCATGTTAAAACAACAAACAGATTTAATTTATTTTATGCATACTTTTTGTGTCACCACTTGACTATTTGCATTTCTTATTTTCTTATTGACATATTTTCATTTCTTATTTCAAATTTTTGTCTTCTTCCCCCACATGCCCCCCCATTTTAAATGAATAAGTTATAAATGTTTTATATCTTTTATTTTCTTAGTCATTGAAGTCATACGTTTAAAGCATATTGAATAATATGTGAAAATGTTGATTATTTTCTTTTTTAAAAAATTTATTTATGTATGTATATAAATATAGGCCAAAGTTATGGCGGGGGGGTGGTGAGAAGATTCACCAGAGAGAGAGTGGGGAGCAGAACATGCAAATTGGCTGCAATACACTGCTGAGAGGAGCAGTGGGCGGGACAGAGGAACAGAGCTGTGTCATGTGGGTTAGCTCCCTGGCTGGGGATTGAACTCGTGCTGCAGTGGCTGGCAATAGCTTCATAGGCTGAGACTTAACCCCTTGTACCAGTAGGAAGGCCCCTTTTTAATTTTCAGTCAAATAACTTCAAGACCAATGATACCAATCTTAGAAAAGAAAATTCACTAATATTTTGTGGGCAAGAAAAGAATAAAATGAAATATTTCTAAATTCTAACAATGTTTATATCTGGTTAATGAGATAGGAGGTGATTTTAGTTATACAGTTTTTCAATTTTCTAATATTTAGAAAGTGATTTAATATTTTTAATAAACTAGATTTTTAGAATACTTTTTGATATATAGAAAACTGAGCAGATAGTGCAGAGTTCTCAATTACTCCCACCCAGTTTCCCCTATCGTTTACATCTCTTATTAGTAGGGTGCATTTATCACAGCTAATGAACCGACATTGATACGTGGTTACAAAGGCCAGATTTGATTCAGATTTCCTTGGTTTTCCCTAATGTCCCTTTCCAGTCCCAGGATCCCATCCCGGATATCACATTGCATTTAGTAGTTAGGTGTCCTGAGGTTCCCTTTGCTAAAGCAACCATTATTCAGACTTTCCTTGTCTTTGATGGTGTTAACAATTTTGAGGAGTACTGATCAGATACTTTGTTGATGCTTCTCAGTTGGCATTTGTCCTGTGTTTTCACAATGATTAGGCTAAAGTTTCGGGTTTTGGAAAGGAAGTCTGTGATATCAAGGCTACATGCTATCAATGTGGTAGATTAATATAAGTAATATGACTAATAACAATATGATAGATTAAATAATTGAATTAAGTGATGTGTGTGTTTTATTGGTTTGGGGGGAGTTGCTCCCCCCAAAACTCAGATTTTTTAATTATTTCATTAGTTTTCTATTTATTATGCATAAGTTGCATATTTTTATTCTTCCTATTTATTAATATAAGTACACCAGTCACGATTTCCTTAGCTTTAGTGGGATTCCACAGGTTCTGATATGTAGAATGTGTTTTGTTATTTTTATGTTCTAGATATTCTGCAATTTCTGAATAAATCTCTTTTTTGATCTGGGTTATTTTATTTATTTATTTATTTATTTATTTATTTATTTATTTATTTTAAGATTTATTTTATTTTTGCATACAAGCTGGGGTGCAGGCCAGAAGTGTGAGGTGGTGAGAGGACCCACCAGAGACAGAGCAGGGAGCAGAACAGGCAAATCAACCAAAATACACTGCTGACGGGAGAAGTGGAAGAGGCAGGAGAGGTTTGCCGAGCCATGTGGGATTCTCCCCAGTAGGGCATCGAACTCGCGCCTCAGCTGCCGACAGCTCCACAGCGCTGCGCTAACCCGGTGGAGGCCCTGATCTGGGTTATTTAAAAGAGCATTTTGAAAAATGTGCAAGTGGTAGAGTTTTATAAACCAAGTGGTAGATTTTTAGAAACCGTAATTTGATTAATGTCTAATTTTGCTTCTGTGTTATCAGATTCTGTATTATTTCTGCCTTTTTGGTGAGGTTTTATTTGTGGTCTAATATATGGCAACTTTTTCGATATATACATCAATTACGTCTATCTTATTATATAACGTTGGGTTACCTATTTCTTTACCTAATGTGGCCCACTAGTCTGTTATGAGTTCAAAGATTATTTAAAGTCGTCTGCCTCTATTGTGTATCTGTATGTCCTTCCTTGTCTTCCTGTGACTTTTGCTCTGAATTTTAGGGAAGTTCCTGGCTGTGTTAGATTTTCAGTTGTGTGTTATATTCTTTTATTGTTGTAAAGTGTTCACATTTAAAATCATTTGTCCTGAGCTCAACTTTTCTTCCTAGTATTAAGGTTATGGTGCCTGCTTAGTTTGAAGAAGCACCAATCTGGTATATGCTTTCTCTTCCTTTATTATCAACACTGTTGGCATTATTTTATTCTGGATCTTGATATGTAGTATTCTACCTTGAAAGAGTTTAGCAGTTTGTTATGGTCCTAGCTAGTATTCTAGTCTTAGTTTTACTATCATTATTTAATGATAATTTTCTTTTTTGCTTCTGTTACTTTTTGAAACAAAATCTTAAGTGTATGGTCTGTATTGTTTTGAATAGTGTTCCTTCTGACAATTCAAAGATTTGTATTTTATTTTTAGTTCTTATGGAGGTTGTCATTAAAACTAGGTCAAAATACATCATCTTTTTTTGTTATACTTGTCTCTTCTAAAATAAGTGATCATGAAATTAGTTAACCAACCTGGTAACAATTTTATTCTGCTTTGAAATGCTTTCTTTCTGGTGAGTTTTCTTGGTTGCCATATTTTTTCTTGTTCTTTTTTCTCCTTCAGCATCTTTGACAACATCATGTATTAGTTCTTATTTTAAAGAGGTGAGCTTTCTTAGATCAGTATTTTGCAGGGGATGCCTGTACAGGAAGTACTAGGGGGTACCTTAGGAGAGCAAACTTGCTCCTTGGTTCACAGTAACTTTGTTTCCAGGACTCTAAAGTGTTTTGTTTTAACCTTGCTTCTACATAGTCAGCAGAGAACTGAAGCTGTGTGCTCCCCCAATGTGGGGCTTTCTTCTCTGCCTCACCAACATACTACTCCCTGCAAAGATGACGGGGCTGTTGTTTTCTTGATTAGTCCCGTCCTCCTCTTGCCTCAGGGTGTCAGAGATAGCTCCCACTCAGACCACATACTCCGTTCCAATTTTTTCTTTTTAGGAATCCTTGGTCTTTTCCTTTAGGACGTGCCAGCTACTGGACACTCTGCCAGCTTTATCTGAACTCTGCGTCCACAGGTGTCTTCTGTAGGTGCATTCTCACACCCCACTGGATCTTTGCTGCTTTTGGCAGCTCTTTACCATTGTTGGCAACCTTTCCCTATAAGTCATGGTTCAGTTACAGATGCATTCTGGTATTGCCAAAAATAAACTTTGTATTTCCCTTTCTCTTTCTCCTTTATTTTGGGTGATTTGGGATATGAAAAGAAATAACTTTATTCTGCTATCTTAGAATGATCTAGTGTTGCAGAATCCTATGTTCTGGTATTTCCCTATTAAACATTAGCCTGAGCTCTCTGGATAGGGTCAGCATGAGCTGAAGCGTGGGTTTGACAGTAGAAAAGGAAAAAATGGGAGTTGAAAATAAATTAGGGCCATTTAAAAGGCAGTTCACAATATAGCTGCCTGGGCTGTATGACGGCTAGATCCTTTTCTTCTCCACCTGCACCGTGACTGTGAATGTGCCACTGTTAGGTTGGGAGGTTATGGACGGGCAGGGCAGGGCATAAAAAATGCCTGTCTCCTAGGTTATTTTGGGAAGTTCTTCTGAGCCCTGCCATTGTCAGGCCAGGGAGGGAAGGGCATGTGCCTGTGCTTTGAATGGACTGTAGGACTCAGCATTCCATCTCGCCCTGCCCCCAGCACCTGTACACCAGAGTGCTGGTTTCCAAAAGGAGGTTGTCTGGGGTCAGTGCTATTATGTTGTGTATATGACCAAAGAAAGAGTTTTCCCATTCAAAGAGAAGGGTATATATATGAGGGCTGCCCAACGGGTAGACCCCAAGAAGAAAACTTGCCCACAGGTTCTCAGCCATGGCCCTCCATGCTAGTGTCTCTCATATGGTCATATTGAAAATGGAGTCCTTGAGAGGCTAAGAGACTGGTAAACACACAGCTGGGAGATAGAGAGGAGGATTTGGGTACGGTTCTGATTGACTCTAGAGCCTGGATACCAGATGCCTAGTTCCCCTGACTCCCACTCACCTTCCCTGGGAGACCCCACCATGTCCTCAGACCGTTGCCTTGTGTCCATGTCCTGTTAATCTGTGGATCCTCACACTTTGTCTTAGGTTTCAGATCTGGCTGCACTTTAAATGACATTTAAGCACCCCAAGGCAGCCAGAGAGAGGAGTCCTGAGCTACACTGGATGCCTCTGTGGCCCCTATGTCTTGGGCACTGTGTCTCCCTAGCCAGGGTTTGTACCCCCAGAATCAGATGCACCTGGGTTCTTCTCCAGGATCTGTGATTTCAGGCAAATGACTTAACTTCTCTGGGCTCATCCTTATTTCTAAAATTAAATTGCCAAAAATAAATTAAAAAGTAAAATAAGAGAAAATAGCCTGTGATTACTTTAAGTGCAGAGCATGGATTCTGAAGCCAAATGGTCTTGGTTTAAATTTTGACTTAGCCCCTTATTTGCTGTGGGACTTTAGTAAATTACGTAATCTTTCTTTGCTCTTTAGTTTTCCCATCTATAAAATGGGAATAATAAAAGCATATGTCTTATAGGGAGCTCCTAAGAGTTAAATGAATTAAAAACATAAATCCTTTAGAGCAGTGCCTGGCATATCGCAAATACTAGATGAAATATTATTATTAAAATTATTATTACTGGGCCTCCCCGGTGGCGCAGCGGTTAAGCGCTGCGCTGTGGAGCTGTCGGCAGCGGCGACGCGAGTTCGATGCCTGGCCGGGGAGAATCCCACATGGCGCGGCAGACCTCTCCTGCCTTGCCCGCTGCTCCCCTCAGCAGTGTATTTCCCTTGATCTGCCTGTTCTGCTCCCCACTCTGTCTCTGGTGAACCCTCTCGCTGCCCCACGCCTCTGGCCTGTACCCCAGCTTGTATGTATAAATAAAAAAAAAAATAATAAAAAATAAAATTATTATTACTAATGCATGCATATGGCTCAGCCAAGGCCTGGGCATAAATGCTGTCGATGCCGCTGTATAACACATGCCCTTTGCTTCCTTCCAGGAGCTTGGACCCCTGCCCCAGCCCAGTAGAGGCTGTGGAACTGTACAGCCCCGAAGCCTGATTCTCAGCCCAGTGGCCCATCCCTGGCTGCGGGAAGTGGAAGCTCCCACCAGGTAGCAGAGGCCTGCAGCGGTCCCCTCTCTGCACTGAACCATGGGCCAGAAGCTCTCCGGAAGCCTCAAGTCGGTGGAGGTGCGAGAGCCGGCACTGCGGCCAGCCAAGCGGGAGCTGCGGGGTGTGGAACCCGGGCGGCCTGCACGGCTGGACCAGCTGTTGGACATGCCGGCAGCGGGGCTGGCTGTGCAGCTGCGGCACGCGTGGAACCCCGAGGACCGCTCACTCAATGTCTTTGTCAAGGATGATGACCGGCTTACCTTCCACCGGCACCCGGTGGCTCAGAGCACTGATGGCATCCGTGGCAAAGTGGGCCATGCCCGTGGCCTACATGCCTGGCAGATCCACTGGCCTGCCCGGCAGCGTGGCACCCACGCAGTAGTTGGCGTGGCCACGGCTCGGGCACCCCTGCATTCGGTGGGCTACACGGCACTGGTGGGCAGTGACTCCGAGTCGTGGGGGTGGGACCTGGGCCGCAGTCGCCTCTATCACGATGGCAAGAACCGACCTGGCGTGGCCTACCCAGCCTTTCTGGGGCCAGAGGAGGCCTTCTCGCTGCCTGACTCGCTGCTGGTGGTGCTGGACATGGATGAGGGCACACTCAGCTTCGTGGTGGATGGCCAGTACCTGGGTGTGGCCTTTCGTGGTCTCAAAGGCAAGAAGTTATACCCGGTGGTGAGTGCAGTATGGGGCCACTGTGAAGTCACCATGCGCTACATCAATGGCCTTGACCGTAAGTGCTTCCGTGTGCGGGGGAGAGCGAAGAAGGTTTCCGAGGCTGCCTGTCCCTGGGGGAGTGGGGCAGGGAGGCCCCACTGTCTATCATCCATGCTAATCTAGCAGTGTGGAGTCCTGGTTGGAACGTGAACTCTGTCAACTCAGTTTCCAGGCCTCCTGGGTTTGAATCAAGACTCCTTTGGTGACTTGGTGATCTCAGGCCATGCCTGTTTCCCTGTCTGCAAATTGGAACACTGATAGTTGATAGCTATCTAATTTAAGGTTTTGTGAGGATGGAATTAGCTATAGAACTGTTAGTGGTCAGCTCTAGTTTATTACTGCCTCATAGGAATGAAAACCACAAGTTGTGGGATCTTCTGATTTTTCCAAGACAATCCAGAAATCTACACTTTATGTGACCTGTTCCAATTTTAAAGTTGGCAGTTGCTAAAAAATACCTCTGGGTAAACAAAACCCCACTGCAGGCTGCAGACAAGCCCACAGGCTACTGGTTTTGACCCCTAACCACTCTAAGTCCTCTTCTCATTTAATATGCAGTCATCCCTTAAGGTGGCTTAAAAATCACAGTAACATAAATGGGCACTGGTTTTAGGAGATAGTCACTCTAGGAGGCAGGGTGACTCTGGACAGAGAAATAAGTGGCGGCCTGTCCTGCACTGAACCCCAGCAGAGTGGGGCCTGGGTTAGGCACTTGTGGGCTCACACGTTCCCAGGCCAAAGAGACTTCTTGCCACACCCTGATGGTGTTCACGGTGGCAGGTACTTAAAGCCAGAATTCCAGTTTACTCAGTTTAAAGGAGAGCTCTAATTGCCCTCATTTTAGAGATGAGAAGCTGAAGAGCAGTTTTAGAGAGACAGGACCAGGGTCTGCACAGGTCTGTCAGCCTCCAAGCTCCCCCCTCTAGTTAAGGGACTAAGAGTAACACCCAGAAAAGAAGTCAGAACGAGAATTTACTGAAATAAAACTCATTTACTTGGTTGTACACTCAGCTGTGGTATAATCATTGATGTTCTTGCTCATATTTCGTTTTCACATCTGTTGGCCTTTCAGTGGCAGCATATACTGCTTTTCCCGATTAACTGCTTAAATCGAAGAGTAGATGAATGTGCCCCGAGCTGGGCTGGTTTAGTCATCCCAGTGTGATGAATGCCTGGACCCATCCTAGACACGATGACCAGGCAAACTTTTGAGCTGAATTGGGTTTTTAATGGAATTGGAAAATTTAATTGTGGGAAGTGACCACCAGACTAGAGGGTGGACTTGGTGTGCCAGGCTCTGGAATTTGATGTGCCTTTTTTCCAGTAGCATCTCCAAGGCTCAGTGGTTTTATTTTGGTGAGTCACTCATGAGTAAAACTCACTTTACTCATATGTAAAATGGGACAGTATCAGATCACTTTCACAGCTGCTGTGAGGTCTTACGTGGTATCCCAAAAATACAAGAGGGATGAAAGGCTTATATTGGTACTTGAGCTAACAGTTGGGCCCTATGGGGGACTTCCTTTTGGGTTTCTTTTTTTTTTTTTCTTCTGTCTTGTCTTATTTATTTTTTATTTTTAGAGCATCTCATTTTTGACTGGATTCGCGGAAGCTCTCAAAGAAGACAGCCTCCGTCTTTTAGTGTCTTCTTTGGTCTTCATTTTCTTCTTGGTTAAAAGTTTAGCATACTCTGCAGCTTCTTCTTACTTTTCTTTTTTTTTTTTTTAAAGATTTATTTATTTATACATACAAGCTGGGGTACAGGCCAGAGGCGTGGGGCGGCGAGAGGGTTCACCAGAGACAGAGCGGGGAGCAGAACAGGCAGATCAGAAATACACTGCTGAGGGGAGCAGCGGGCGAGGCAGGAGAGGTCTGCCGCACCATGTGGGATTCTCCCCGGCTGGGCTTCGA
>PVIJ01001967.1:0-177003 GCA_004024925.1 Scalopus aquaticus
TTTATTTATACATACAAGCTGGGGTACAGGCCAGAGGCGTGGGGTGGCGAGAAGTTTCACCAGAGACAGAGTAGGGAGCAGAACAGGCAGATCAGAAATACACTGCTGAGGGGAGCAGCAGGCGAGGCAGGAGAGGTCCGCCGCACCATGTGGGATTCTCCCCAGCTGGGCATCGAACTCGCACCCACAGCTCCACAGCACAGCGCTCAACCACTGCACCACCAGGGAGGCCCTCTATCATTGATTTTTTAATTGGAAGTCTCTTTTACCTGATGTACGTATAGCTGTCCCTCATTTATTTTAGTTGCCATTTGCTTGTATGACTGTCTTCTAGCCTTTAACTGTATGTTTGTCTTCATTGGTAAAAAGGGTTTCTATAAATAGAAGGATGGACTTTATTTTGAAAAACTTTTATCTACTTTACACCTGTGTCTGGTGAATTCAGGCCACTGACAGTTAAGGTGATTATTGGAACCTAAGGGCTCATTGCCATTTTGTTATTTTTTTGTTCTTTGTTGTTGTTCGTGTAGTCTTTTGTTTGTTTGTTTTTGAGGTCTTTATTTTATGTTTTGTTTAGGTTCCATTTCCATTGTCTTATGTGTTACTTTTCTTAATTTTTGTTCAAGGGTTCTGCCAAGGTTAGTATATAATGGGTTATTTGTGTGACCCACTGGATGATCTGCTCCCTGACTGGTTCTGATGGGTCACATTGTTACTTCCCCCCACTTCCTCCAAGTAAATTATTGAGGTGTGTGTTGCATTCATATTTGTGTTCTGTTACTTTATAATTACTACTTTAAGACTTCTTTTGTGTAAATCTTGGTGTTGATAAAATCTTTTAGTGAAGCTTTTCAGTGACGCTTCTTATTCTTCTTCCTGTCTTGAGTGTTAATCTTTCAGGGTAAAGGATTCTGGCCTGGAAGTCTTTGTCTTTAAGTATTTTAAATATATCCGACCCACCCCTTCCTGCTTGAAATGTTTCTACTGAAAAATCTGCTGATAGTCTAATTGGTGTTCTCTTGTAAGTTACCCTTTTTTCCCTTGTCATTGACTTTCCACACCTTTGTTATAGCCAGTCAGGTAATATTTTGTTTGGAACTCTTTGGGCTTCTTGACTCACAACATCTGGTTTATTTCCCAGATTAAGATTGTTTTCAACAATTCTTTTTCTTTAAACAAATTCCATATGCCTTTCTCTTGTGCTTCTGGAACGCCATGTGTTTCTCCAAGCCTGTGCTTTTAGCTTATTAGTTCTCTCCATTGCTGGTTTGTCTGCCCTTAGGCCTTGATTGTATATTTTAATTCAGTTATAATATTTCTGAGCTCCATTACATTTGATTCTATTGGCCTCATTTTTTTAAATCTTTATTCTGTTGATGTTTTATGTCCTCCATTTTTTTTTCTTTTAGTTCTGTGAGCATTTTTAGAACTGTTACCTGGAACTCCACTTCAGTCGTGTTCTGCAGTTCTGCCAGATTGAATCTCCTCTCAGGGTTTTCTCTCCAGCATTTGTGGTATGTTCTTCTGTCTCTTTATTTTTAGTTTTTATGGGTTATAATAAGGATAGACTTCAGACTGTTGCTTTTTGCACCTGTTGAAGTAACTCAAGAACCAGTACCAGCAAGGGATAGCAGATATGAAAGAGGGCAGAGGGAGTAGGACACCAAAGAATTACCGCCCCCCCCGCCCCAGTTAGTGTCAGGGATTTAACCTTCCCACCACACTGTGGGTACCAGGATTGTGTGGTAAGTATTCACCATGATCCTTCATCTAGGCCAAGTCCTGTCTTCATATCTCTTGTAGTGCCATGTCAGTTTTCAACTCTAGGCTATTTTTGAGCACTAAAAGTAGCCTGGGCATGGATGGTAGCTGATATGGGGTCATGGGCCAGGAGTTGTTCTCTTTGCTTTTCCAGAACAGAGATTTATCCTGGGGTGTTTACTCCTTTACTAACAGATGCTTGAGCTCTAGTTTGTTGAAGCAGTCCTTGTTTTGGTTTTGGCTCTGGGATGAGAGGAGTAGGGAGTGCCAGCTGTTTTGAATATACCAGGCTCTACTTCAAGTATTAGCATAGTCTTGGAAGAGACACAGGTGATCCAACCTGTTTACCCCCTTCCTCTCCCCCAACCCCACCACTTCAGATTCCATCTGTTCTATATTGGGAGCCTTGACCCAAACCAGTAATCCTTACTCTGTACACTACCCTTCAGTTCTTTAGCAGTACACCCTCTGTCCTGGGCTCCAACTCTCTGTATTCCCTTACCCAATGTGGGAGCTGAAGAGTCCCCAATATTGGCATCTGCCCTTGAGTCTGCAACCACAGGGGGTTCTGCCCAGTGGGCTCCCCTCCCTCTTATGGGTTGTATTGCCCTGGTATCACTATAAACACATTCACTTAAAGCTTTGCTACCCCCTTTTGCAGGACCATTGCTCTTAATGTGTGCTGTGGTTGTCCATTTTTCCTCAAGGGTTTGGGCTTTGTTCTGGTGCTATTGAGTTGTGAGCTTATGGAGAAGGCAAACCCAGTATCTTCACTCTTCCACCATCTTTCCAGACAGCCCATGCATTATTTTTAATTTACCTGACCCAAGAATTCTTTTTAAATAACCAAAAATCAAGCTCTTTTGAGAAAGCACATATAGGAATTAGTACCAAGACCTAGAGATTGTCTAACACTTCAGCTAGGGGCCATTATAGATGTAGAACATTCCCTAGGTTTCAAAATGGCAAATGGGTAAATAAATAAATAAAACATCAGAATAAAAAGAGAAAAAAGATCTCTGCATTCATTGATTTTTAAACTATTGGGCCCTATTCTGAGATATACTTAAGATAATAATCATAGATTACTATTTTAAAATAGCAATGGCAACCTTAGCCTTGGAACTGTTGATATTAATCCTCACTGAGCTGATATTAAAGAAACTCATTGTTTCTATTATCCCATCTTCTCCTCAGGTGATGTAAGTCCAAGCCTGCTGGTCAGATCAGAGCCATACTCCCAGAAATGTGTTCCCCTCTCACTTCAACTAAGCCTAAAAGAAAGGAGGAGAGAGTTGAGGAGAGGGGAGAGGAAAAGAGTGACCCTGCTGGAATCAGGAGAGCTTCTCCCCTACCCAGCAAATCAAGTTTTCTTTTCAAAAGAATTTTTTAAACATCCTTGTTTATTTTTTCATAATATAGGCTCCTCCCCTCAAGTGCAGTCATCATTTTCCCACCACCAAAGTGCCCACAGTGCTCCACCACTTTCCTCCTCTTTCACCCCCCATTCTCTACTCTCTTCCTCTCCCTCACCTCCCCTTCCACGTGTATCAGATACTCAGTCTGCTTTCAAGAGTCAATCTTACAGTTTTTCTTTGTCTGATCCTTTGTTTAGTTTCTCTAGATTCCACGAGTGAAACCATCCAGTATTTATCTTTCTCCTTCTGTCTCATTTCACTTAGAATAATCCCTCCCAGCTCCATCCATATTGCTACAAATGACATGAGTTTATCTTTTTTAATTGCTGAGTAATATTCCATTGTGTATATAAACCATAGTTTGCTCTACTCATCTAACCAAGTTTTCTACAAAGCAAAGGAGCTGCTATGAGGCCTTTAGAGCAGACCAGGACAAAAAGGAGACAATTTAGTTAATTTCTAGTAAAGCAAGGACAAAAAGATGATCAGGATAGGAAAAATGAGAAAAAATTGCTTAGGGTGGAAATAGATCTGCGCTATCTTGGTGTAGAAGCGTTCAGACCTGCAAATGTTTCTCCTCTTTTGTAGGGTTCATCTATTGCTGCTTCATATCATATTACTGTACAAATCTTCTAATTTTCAAATACTTTTGTTGTTCTCAGTCCAGCCTGAGAATGGAAGGCTTTTAATCTACTTCAATTCAACAAGAAGTTATTAAGCATCCACTTTGTATAAGGCACTGTGGAAGGCAATATGGAAGCAACAATGATGCCAAAAACATGAATTCTACCCTCAGGGAGCTTGAGGTCAAAGAAAGACATGAACAAATAATAAAGCTAAATACAAGATAGCCTTTGGTGCATGGTATAATACAGAAGGCACAAAAGAGAGAAAGACTAAATCCAGTTCAAGACAGGAGGAAACAAAATGTCAGGGAAGCCTTATAGACAAAGTAGCATCAGATGCACACTAAAGGGTATAAAGGATTTCAAGAAATGGAGGGAACAGGGGTCTCCCCGGTGGTGCAGCGGTTAAGTGCTGAGCTATGGAGCTGTCAGCAGCGGCAACGCGAGTTCGACGCCCGGCCAGGGAGAATCCCACATGGCGCGGCAGACCTCTCCTGCCTTGCCCGCTGCTCCCCTCAGCAGAGTATTTCTGATCTGCCTGTTCTGCTCCCCACTCTCTCTCTGGTGAACCCTCTCGCCGCCCCATGCCTCTGGCCTGTACCCCAGCTTGTAGGTATAAATAAATAAAAAAAAAAGAGATGGAGGGAACAGGAAGCAGGATGGAAGAGTCTGCAATGACTGAGGATAACTGAAATGCTAACATTCCCAACCTGCATTGGCCTAACCCATCCCTAAGAGCCCAAATGGACAGAATTCCTAACAATCATGGCATTGAAGGAAAAATGGAAAATCACTTTGTTACTGAAGTCATTGGGTAAGAAGAGATCACAGAAATAGGCCCTTTCCCTCACCCTTACAAATGCCAGATATCGTGGGTAACTTAGTATTTCTTTGGCTCACAGTGAGCAAGTCCAGCACCATTCAGTCTAGCTTTCTGAGGGCCCTTCACTACCACTGCAGTATGTGCCAGCTACTAAAAGAGAGAGAGTGCTGACACCCCATGGGATTAGTAGCCTACATTTTAAGCCACTTGCCTTAATCAATTTCCTTTCCTTCTCACTTTCCTTTCCTTCTCACTTTACTCCAATTGTCCAATATTGTCTGCCAACCTCCTGACAATATTCCAAGCTTATCATTCCACTACAGCATTGTAGATGATTTGATAATACATCCCAGTTCAGTCAGTCTGGCCGCAGGCTTCCTAACCCTGTCACATATGTGATCAAATCTCCCACCAGATTCTCTTGAGTTCAAAGGATAGGGGTGGATAGTAAGCACTGTGTGTGTACTGCTACCATCCTTGCCCAAATTATTGCTCATTGCCAGTGGCATAATCAGATCTTTAATTCCATTTTTAAATCTTCTTTTATTTGTTTTAAGGTAACCATGACAGAAGATTCAATAAACGATTTGTAATTCACTCTAAAGTTCTATTCAAACTGAATGGACCGTAGAAACTCCTTTAAAGAGTCATCTGAGATGCATATTCATACCTTTGCTTTGAAAAAAAATATGTGGGATGTTTTATAGAACTATAGGCCTAAGGTCAGAGATCGATAAAAGATCTGAAAACTATAGGCATCCTCGTTACATAAGACCATACAGGTCAGCTGCACCATGGCATAGAAAGCTCTGATATCAGTGATACCTCCCAGGAGTAATCTCCCTCTCTTTTTCTGGATTGTCTGTCATTGTCTGAAACAAAAGTGCTAATTGTTTAGTGAACAAATGATTCAGGTTAGATCATTTAGGAACAATTCTTTGTAAACTGCCACTTTCAAGTCACTACTATAACACTGAAATGATTCCTAGTCATAGAAGGGCACTAAGAAAACCTGAGCTACCTCTGCCTCAGTTTCTCTGTGAAACAAGGATAAAAATTGTACCCGCTTCCTAGAGGTGCCATGAAAAATAGCTGCATTAAGGCCAGTAAAGCACTTAAAAACAGTACATGGCACATAAGCCCTCGGTAAATGCACTCCCAGGGTAATGAATAAAAGTCTCACTGTAGCAGCTTTTGTCTTGGAATTAACGCCACACAAGCTGCAGAATGCCCGCCCTGTCTGCGCGACATGGAGCAATGGGGGCTGAGCGGATTTGGATTCCCACCTCTCTTTGCTCCTAACTGAAACCACACGTAGAGAGACAAGAGAAGCAGTCTAAAGAAAGAATTCCTCTTTAGTAATAGCTTGAGCTCTCCCCTCACATCTAAACCCATCCTTCTGAGCCGTTGCAGTCTCAACCACAAGTGTGGTTATGTGGCTTTTCAAGTGACCACACGCCCCACCAATCCTTTCCTTGGTTTAACAGGCATCACAGGTGAGCGCATGCTCCATTGCTGAGGCTCACAATCAATAAGGATATGTTGGAAGTTTGGAGAAGCCACAAGTCAATTCACTTGCAAACCTGAAGTGATCACTTCTGAACAGAATTAGATCCCTGGCATTTAGCTTTACCGTTCTGCTTTAAGGGAGCACATATTGACAAGCCTGTTCTATAAAATAAAACTCAACAATTCAGATTGTCTTGTGTGAGGATACAGCTATCCACGCTTTCTACTCTGATTTCCTAGGGATTTCTGCCTGGAATCCGGAGGTGCAAGTAAATGTATCTACAGGGTTCTGCAGAGGACTGCTGCAAGGGAAGACAGAAGAAAAAGGATTTTTCAATCCTTCATCATGTAGTCAAGTCTGCTGATCTCTCTTCTGGCAATTACTTCAACCGAACAACACAATACATTATTAGAAACTCTAGATTTTAATACCAACCTTCATTTATGCTTTCTGACTTTTTGCTATTAAACAGAACACATTTGGTAAATCTCTTCAACGTACATAGACACTAAATCTAAGAGCCTGGGAAAGAGGTTTCTGTTGAGTCCTGCTGACTCGGTAGGGGGACGTGCACTCTATCCATTTCATGGATGAAGAAACTGAGTCTCGATAAGGTTTAATGACATCTGGAGATCACACAGACACAAAGCTCACAAGCTGGCAGGATTGAAAACCATCCTCTGTTTCAAGTTCAAAGCTCCATTCCCCTCGATGGCCCCCAACTCCAATTAGCATCTATGGTTCATGCAAAAAGAAAAGGCAGAACAGAAAGTGGTTCACAGAGCTCACGGCCTGGGCCTGTTGTGCAGAAGAATGCACATCGGAAGCACCTGGCCTGTGGTTAGGTGCAGCTCTGCTGGTCATTGCTGAAGCAGAGAGAAGATGGTGTGAATTTTTCTGTTTTAATATACAGTATGAAGACAGATGGACCCAGGAGATGGGTCAGCAACATACTGGGAAGAATAAAAAGCAAAGAAATGCTTCAGAAGTGACCCTGACAACAATTTTCTCTACTTTCTTTCCCCACGTGGAAAGCACTGTCTTTCAGCAAGCAATACAGGATATCCAGCAAGCAAGCAAAACTCTCAAAGCAATCATCCCTTGGAGTCTTGGAGAAGTCCTATGAGGACCCTGGCCAGGTCAGATGGCGGAGTGTAAATCCCCCAATGAGAGCCTTGAATGAAGAGTCCTAGAAAGGAAGACTTCTGCTTACCAGAAGCAACATGAGGAGAATGGACCGTAGGGCAGACATCCAGGCCTAAAGGAGCCCACAGATAGAGGAGCTATTTGTAACAGCATACATCATCCATAATCATAGATGAATGGATTTTCCTCTGCTGATATATTTCTTGTATAAACTTGCATTTAGAGTGCTGATAAAAGATTTTCCCATTTCTGCCTGTGTGGAGAAGACATTCCCTGAGAATGAAAGAAAAGACAACAAACCTGAAATAGGGTCCTGATGGAGGTTCTGGAGTGTTCACACGTCATGGTGGAATCCAGTAGAAATGGTATTCAACACTCTTTGAAGATTTTGGTTTTCTTGCCTTGTGAGTGCTCTCGAATACCTGCTGAGATCTTTCCTCCCTACAAAGTGACAGCACGAACTGTAAATGGAACTGAGGCTGCAAAGCCACGGACTTCTCACAAGAAGCAGGCTTCTCCATGGATTCATAGCAAAGAAATATGCCAATTCAAATCCAAACTTCCTTCCTGAAGAAAAACAAGATTGGATCATTAAACCTGTTTTGTTACGTTTTTAAGACGTCTTAATGAAAAGACTAGTTGAAAGGCTGGTTTCTCCTCGTAGGTACTTTATCTCTCTGTGTGATTTGAAGTCTGGTTTACTTCAAAAGCTGGAGGTCTTATCTGAAGGGATCATAATTTTAGTTCCAATCTTCTGTGGTATCACAGGGACAATATGAGAAGGGAAACTGTCCGGACTCGAGATTCTTAAATGACTAAAAATATGTAAGGAATAAAATACACAATGTATGCACTTTAAAATGGGGGAGGGGAATGTCAGAAATATGATAAAATTTAACAAGAAGAAACATGTAAGTCTTGATCTTCTGCAAAGCTGAAAGCCATTTGGATTTCTTTGCTATTTATTTAGGAAATATTTCTTTCCTATTCCATCAGGTCACTCATACTGACTGTCAGTGTCAAAGCAGTAACACTGTAAAAGCAATATTACATTGAGAAAGTTCCATTGATGACATTAAAACCCAGGATATTTGTGTGAGCTAGTGTGTTTCATTTCATGAAACAGATGGTTTATGTGAAAAGTCTGAATTGATTTGGGCACAGTATTATAAATTTGTAAGGAAATGTTACTGCTTAAAGGTATTTAGGCACTCAGCAAATTACTAGGCATTCAGTAAATTATTTGGTCAAGAAGATCAGTCTTTCTGCAGAGCTTTTTCTCTCTAAATACACCCAAATTTTCCTACAGTAAGACAGGACCTTGTTCTGTCATCTTATTACTTCCGATTGGCTTGATTTTTTTAAAAAAAAAAAAAGAGTCTAGTACAATTTGTACTGCTAGTATAATGCATAAGTATATGAGACCTGACCCTTTAAGTAGGAAGAGAATAAATTGGTGGCCACTGGGGTACAATTTGGTATATTAACTCACCCCTGATTTAAATTTTAGCCTAATAAAATGAAGTCACAGCTGGGTGGAGAGAAAATGGTTTCCTGCCAGTCAGCATAGCTGCCGAGTCAGGAGAGATCAGCCCGCTCGTTCCCTGGGTGGTAATAGCATGGATGGAGGGGTACAGTTTCCCCTGATCACACGAACCCACACAGGCACATAGGCACATCAGCTCTATTGTGTTATTTAGAATATTAGTTTGGTTGTGGATAACAGAAGTTCAAAATAACAGGGGTCGATAGAAGGCAATTCATTTCTGACACATAAATGGACAAGGCAGGACTGCCCAGTGCCTCCTCTTTTACCTGAGACTCAGGATGCTTCTGGATTTGCTCTTCTCCAGCACAGGGAAGTGGGTGCCATCTTTATGGTCCAGGAGAGGGGACTAGCAATCATTTGACTTTCTAGAAAGTGTTATGGAAGAACGAGTATGGAAGGAACTGTTATTTAATATCTAGACACCTTTCTAAAATAGCACAAGCCGCATGACCCCCGGAATAAAAATTACATTCCCAGTCTCCACAACAACTAGACCTAGTGGTTAATGGGAGGTGAAGGAAGAGAAGAGTGACAAGCTTCTCCTATATACCAGGAGGATTTTTTCCAGAGAGTTACCTGAATTCAAACCAGAAGAATTCTTTCCAGCAGTAGTTTTCAAGAGAAGGGTGTGATCCCTTTCGTTATTTACGGTAAAGTGACATTAGCTGATGAAACTAACAAATCTCAGGCCTCACTGGCTTCACATAAGAGTTTATTTCTTGCTGATATCATTGTACAGTTGGGTTTCCATGGTCAACCTTCACTGAAGTGATTCAGAGACCCAGGCACCTGCCATCTGGTTGACTTCTACATGCGTCCTCTGTATCTGGCAAAAAAAAAAAAAAAAGTAAAAAATATAGGATATTTATTTATTTATGGTCAGGTCTGGACATCACATTGTGTCCACATGTTCTATTACCCAGAGCCCAGGCCCCATAGCCCTCCCTAATTGCAAAGGGAGTTGGGAAATTAACCTTCCAGTGTGTCCTGTCAAGGAAATGGTGCTGAGAGCATAGTCAGTCTCTGCCCAACCCCTGGGGACAGGTCTTTGGCGGCTGGCTTCACCACGCAGGCGAGATGGGTTTCATGTATTTCCTCACTCCTCCATCGCCGCCATGCAGGTGTGTCTGATGAATGAGACACTGATACTATGATATGAGGGAAAGGACAAATCCTGACCCTGAATTTGCAAAATCTAGTTGGTGTATTTTCAAGCTGGAATTTCTTTGGTATCTTCCCCAGCCATTCCCTACCAAACTCACTACCACCCCTTCTATAAGCCTTTTGCCAGTTCCAGGAAGTGAAACACAGAGTATCTTTGCCTTCCATCTCCTAGATAAGAGAAGACCCAGAACCTTTATCGCAATAAGTGGCTTTTACTCCAAGTGCATGGCTTTTGTTTGAAGTAAGTGTCCTATCTTCAGAAGGAATTCTCTCCTAACACCATCAAGAAAAAACCCTTTCCAACTCAGAACTGCGTAGCCTTAACAGAGTTGTAATGGCAAATAAGCCTAAATGTATGTTCTTCTGATACTTGGCATAGGAGAGGCAGAAATTATGTGAAAATTTGACTAATGGTCATATGGAAGTCATTATGGTCATTCCGTCTGTTCATGAATATTCAGATTTTCTTTCCAGAGACATAGTAAGGTTACACTTCCCTTTGACGTTAGTAAGACCACAGGGCTTGCCTCGGTCAATAAAATGAGTGGAAGTCATATATCATTTCCAGTAGAAATTTGAGGAGTCACTAACACTTCCTTAGTAACTTTGACATTAGCAGGGCCATAGGGCTTGACTTGGTCAATGAAACACAGAGCGGAAATCAAGTATTATTTCAAGGTAGAAATTTGAGGACCCACTACTTGAAACACTTCCACTGCTCTCCCCCTCTTCTTTCTGTGATAATCTCATGATAATATCACCACAGGCTGTAGTCACAGACACTCTTTTCATAGAAGTTCTGTCAACCTACATGCCTCAGTTATAATAATCGGAGTCCCCTGATGGACTCTCATTCAACTTGAAGCCATAGAGGAAAATAAACTTTGCCTCACTAAGCCACTGAGAATTGGAGATGGTTTGTTACAACAGAATGACGTAATGGGAACTAACAGGTAACAGGTCTTGTGATTTCATTTTAGGTCATACTCTTTTCATTTACTTTTATTTCATTATGAAAAATTTTATGTTTGCAAGTATTTATGTCACATCTGTCTGATTTTTTAAATGCACCCAAATACCCACCACTTAACTTATAAGAATAACCCGTTACAGGCCTCCCTGGTGGCGCAGCAGTTGGGCACTATGCTGTGGAGCTGCCAGCAGCAGTAACGCGAATTCGACGACTGGCGGGGAGATTCCCACAAGACATGGCAGACCTCTCCTGCCTTGCCCCCTGCTCCCCTCAGCAGTGTATTTCAGTTGATCTGCCTGTTCTGCTCCCCGGTCTGTCTCTGGTGAACCCTCTCGCCGCCCCATGCCTCTGGCCTGTACCCCAGCTTCTATGCATAATAAATAAATAAATAAATAAATAAATAAAAGAATAACCAGTTGCTTCAAATCCACTGTGTGGTTCTCCTTCATTGGCCACCCAACTTGCCCCTACCACAAAGATGACCTTCATTTTATTTTCTTCACTTATATTTCTTAACCATTTTATCTCATGTATTTTGCTTAATTTTGCAAAGTTTATTCAAGTAAAATATTGCATATATTCTTTGGAACTTGACTTATTTTGTCTAATTTTTGTTTTTTATGATTAATTCATGTTGGAGCTTCTATCTATATTTTATCCCCTCTGGTTAGTTGTATATATACAACAATATTAATTTAGCCATTCTCTTTTTAGATGGCCATTTGAGCTTCCTGTTGGAAATTATTGCTCCTAGAAACTACACTAATAATATTTTTGTGTATATCCCACACATGTGCAGGAACCACCACTAAGTGTACATATAAGGGGGAAACACTGAATTATATTTGCATGCACTACTTTACGACATAAGATCAAATCATTTTCCAAAATGGTTGTACTTGTTCCCACTGCCCAGCTGGTAAAACAGTTGTCTTTGCATCACATCCTCACCAAAACTTGGTATTGTCCAGCATTTTCCTTTTTTGGCACTCTCATGGGTATAAAATGACATCTTACTGTAGTTTCAAACTGCATTTTCTTGAGAGCGTGCTTTTATCACATATGAATTCATGAAACCAAGATGAGAAACCACACAAAACAATTTGCCATAAGTATGCTTAAGAACTGGAGAAACTTCACAAACCAGACCCCTCTTATAGAAGAGGTCAGATTGGAAAAGGCAAAACTATTCACTTTCGGTATTAGAAAATACCACGGAGCTTATGCTACTGTTTGTGTTGTAGGTTAAATAGCTATTTCTTAAATGACTCGTTTTAGGAGGTTAACGGTATTATCTAAAACCATGGGAAAGGCAAGCACATTTCAGGGAAATTATAAACATTTCTTTTATCTTGCCAGATAAAGAGATTTAGTATAAATCCTAATGCACCCACTTGGTTATACACAATTTATAGCAGATGAAGAGTTTGAAACACTTCCATGTAAACAATCATGCATTTCTTTTCAAAGGTTGCTAAAAGACTGTTTGATACTTTTTGTAAGTGGGGGGCATCTCAGTAAGAACTGGCTCTGGATAATATCAGAAATCATTTCCCACTAGCAAAGCAGCTCCATTAAGCACTGTTTTCATCTCTGGAGCCTTTACTTTTATGTAATGTTTACATCTTTACACCTTCTCTTACTGAATCCCTAATATAAACAGGGGTGCAATAAGCCCTAATGTATTTTAACAAGATTTTAAGAGATGGGGCTCTGGGATGAAGATAACCACATGGAATACAGATTAAAGCAACATTTTTATAACACCTCAATCTCATATGACAAACATAACTCTATAATTTAGGTCCAGGAGAGAAATATCCTGCTTGTGTTTATTCATCATCAGAATTTGATGAACTCCAAAAGGCACCTGACCAGTCAAATTCTGAAACTCAGCCTCTTAGCAGAAAATCAGAAACTCTGCTCAACTTGAGAGACATGAAAATAAATTTACTTTGCTCCATAATATCTACATATTCACAGCAACTGTGACGTTCATGAACCACAGCAGTAATCCATGAAAAGAAAATCTCTGGTAATTCACTATCATAATGCATTGACATAAGAAGCAAACCATCCAAGACTAAAACGCTGCCTGATTTATTTTAGCTGGCAAGGGCTACTTGAAAATAACTGTCTGGACAACCTAGATACCAGGGGTCATTTCTGATGAACGCTTTACCCCTACGTCTTTATTCTCTCTGAGACTCAGTGGTGTTCTGTGGCAAAGCAGCATGACCTCCAGATAGCAACAGTGATCTTTCTGGAAGAAAGTGGGCCAATACACTGGAGAGGTTTGATTTAGATGAGTGCTGTTCAAAGTTGGTCCTTAGACCCATGGGACTGACCCATGAACTCATTCATACCAATCTAAAAAAACAAAAAGTTGACCAATTGAGAGTGCTTAAACTTTTATAACACTGAATATTGCTGCAACCATCCAAGAAGTGTCAGTTGTTACTCTGAACAAGACGTTTAACCAAAAAGGGGTTATTGACAACTTAAAAACTGTGCCCTGCACCACAAGCAGTCTGAAGCACTGGTGTAAGTTTCTTGTTAAAATGCAGATTCTTGATGGGCAATCCAAAAGATTCTGCTCCAGTGTATTTGGAATGTGGTCTGCAAATCTGCAACACTAAGATGCCAGGGGCTGCTGTTGCTGCTGCTGCTGGGGCTGGTCAGAATCTCAAGCACAGGTCAGATCAAACAATACAAGATGCTCCCCACCATTTGTCACTGATAACTAACAAACCTTTAGTTTTGTGATCCCAGAACATAACACCTTTTAGATGTTTACATTTGGGCCTTCTGTGCTTTTAGGAGAATGTGGAAGTTACCATTTATTATCCTCAGAGTGTTCCATTGTTCAAGACATTTCCATGTTACCACCTCCTGCCCTCTCAAAACTGGCTCTGCAGTAACATTCTCCTGAATTTTTAGAGCTTCCTTTTTTGATGTTTGGAAGATTTGCCAGTGTGTTAGCAGCCTGCAGCATTCTGGGTCTCATAACCAGAGGGGTGATGCCTTCTGGAAACAGAGCTTGTAAACAGGACTTTTGAAACAATCAAAAAAGGAAAAAGGTTTGGCATTTGTGGGGGTGGGGGGAGGACTGCTGGGAGGTAGGGGGGAGGGCTTACTCTCTTGCAAGGAAAACCAACAGTGCCTGCCTGTCCAGAGGACTCAAGTAACTTTTCAGGAATCCACTGAGTTTCTTTGTTGCAGTTTCTAGAAGACCAGTCAATCCAAGTTCTCTCCAATGAACAAAGCTTAGCACTTAGGAAATTAACTGCCTCTGAATGCAGTAGTCACCTTCTCTCTTGTGAATGTCTAGAAAGAACCACCCAGCAAATAACAGCCCTCTTCAAGACTCCCATCACTGGAAGTATGCCATTTAAATGCAGGCACTTTTCTATAAGGGCAAGTCCATTACTAAGTCAATTATCATAGGGTGTGGTAGACTTTTAGAAAGGTTAAACTACCCCTCCACTGAAAGCAAAGGATGCATTATCAAATAGGATCCCTTGAATAATCCATTTGCTAGACTACAGTGTACTCCTGTTGGCCAATTATCTAGTTTGATCTACATTGTTTAATAAATGCCTTAGAAATCTGGGAAGGAATGGAGACACAATTCAGCGAGGTGCTTGGCAGTGAAAAAGGGGGCATTGTCCTGAGTGAAAATGTCCTCAAACCTGAGAGATTGAAACCAAATCTCTAAATCAAAGTACCTTAGCAAAAGTTCTGAAAATACACAATTTGAATTCTGAGTATATACCAATTGCAATATATATCATTACATTACTTAGTTGCTATTAAATGTCAGTATGTGCAAGAGAGAAAGGGAAGTCTTTTCCACAAATGGTATTGGGAAAACTGGACAGTCAAACACAAAAGAATGAAACTAGACCACTATTTCACACCATATACAAAAATCAACTTAAATTGGATCAAAAACTTGGATATAAGACCTGAAATCACAAAATACATAGAAGAAAACATAGGAACACACTCTACAACATTATCTTTAAAGGTAAGAGAAACAAAAACAAATAAAAACAGCTGAGACTACATCAAATCTAAAAAATACCTCTGTACTGCTAAAGAAACAATCATTAAGGATACCTTACAAAAAGGAAGAAAATATTTACATATCATCCATCTGAAATTCATTCATGTTGCTTTATATGTACTCTGTTTTATTACAGAGTAGTGATTTTGGCTATTTTTAATCAAGAGAACTGCTAACCTAAGTCCTCCTCCCCACCAACAGTTCATTCCACAAGTCAGAAACCTCATCCTATCAATCCAATATGAATCCCCCTCAAGCTTCTAGCTTGTGATGCTAGCTCAACCCCTTAAAAGTAATGAAGGAAAGTACTATTTCATCTGACACCCTTTAAATTGTATGTGTAGTTGAAGATGTTCTTCTGACTCTTCCACGGAGAAGGCAAACCTTCCTAAAGTCCCATGTCCCTCTTCCTACAATGATGCAATAAGTTATTTCAACTTCTGGTCCTCTCTGTATTCACTTCCTTAGCACAATTTGTAATTATATTTATTCATTTTGTTGCTTATTGAATAGGTCTCCTTTTAGATTATAAATTACACAGGGCAACATTATGTTCATTTTATACCAGTGTACACCCAGCAATTACAAGGCTGTCAACAAGTATTTGTTCAATGACTATGTAAGTATATAAAGAAGTAACTCACTTTTAAGTATGTTTAACTTTGTCTATATAATTAGTATGTATGGGCCAGCAGGCAGGTGTTACCAAGGGCTAAGCACTGGAGCTTAAAAACATGAATTTCCTGCAAATCAAAACCACAATGAGATACCACCTCAGACGAGTGAGGATGGCCCATATTAAAAAACAAACAAACAAACAAACAACTGGCAGCAACAAATGCTGGTGAGGATGTAGAGAAAAAGGAACCCTCTTACACTGTTGGTGGGAATGCAAACTGCTCAAACCACTATGGAAAGCTGTGTGGAGGTCATGTTACTAAAAATGGATCTACCATATGACCCAGTGATTCCACTCCTAGGACTCTACCCAAAGGACACAAAAGCTAATTCAAAAGGAAACCTGAACTCCTGCACTCCTATGTTCATTGCAGCACTATATACAATAGTTAAGACATGGAAACAAACTAAATGCCCAAAAATAGATAAATATATTAAGAAGATATGGTGTGTGTGTGCATACACACACCATGGAATATTACTTAGCAATCAAAAAAGATAAACTCATTCCATTTGTAGTAACATAGATGGAGCTGGAAGGGATTATGCCCAGTGAAATAAGTCAGAAGGAAAAAGGTAAAATCAGATGGCTTTATTATATGAGGAATATAGAGAAACCAAATAAAGGATGGAGAAAAAGACAAAACTTGCCAAATGACCATAGATCTGAGGCATATAACAGGGGAGGAGGAAGGAGAGGTGTTGATAGCGGGCAAATGGGGCTTCAAAATTTGGCCAAAGGCAGTGCCAATTGCTTACCAGTCACTATCTTGGTTCTGCATCCGCCCGCACAATTACAAGACTACTCAGGCTTAGTATGCATGGGATTTATTACAGTAACAATGAGATTTATTTAACAAACAGGGAAAAGCAAAGAATTACTGAAGTCAACATATGACTGTTTACCTTACTTAAAGCGATGTCCAGTCCATTAGTTCCCAGGAAAGTAACAAAGGTGGCGTCTTCCCGCCACCACTGATGTGGAGCTCCTCTTCCAAACAATAGGCCACGTTTCCAAAATGGTGTCTTCCTTCTTCTGCAGACGTGCAACAATCAGACTTTAGGCCAGGTTCCAACTCACGAGGATGATACAGAACACAACTGGAGTTTCTCCTGGAACTGCCATGGTGCCCCAGCACAACACAGGCCAACAACACTGCAAATAGCAACTACAGCAGCCAGATGGCCCATCAGACTGCACTCACGAATTTTAGGAAGGCGCTCTCTTCGGGTCTCTGCTTTCTTCCGCTGGCTACAGTAAAGACAAAACTGGGAGCAGTTTCCCTCTCTCGACTACTTGCAAAGCTTCCAACGTCGCTGGCCCCAGAGTCACTGAAGATTCCCAAAAACGCTCAATCCGAAACTCTATATCCCGGTGGCTCAAAACTTCTGGCATCTGATTTCCAAACTCTCAATCTTGGCGGCTACATTTTCTGCCACTTCTTTCCCTACATCGTGGCGATTGCTTCCTCTATTTCTTCAGTATGGCAACTGCTTCTTCTTTTCCTGCATCATGGTGACTGCTTCCTCTATTCCTGCAGCATGTTGACTGACTCCCCTTCTCCTTCAGTCTCTCTTATTTCTCATCAGACTCTCCACCCCAAACTGCAAACTTAGCATTTTCCCTGGGGCTATTCATTCTCATCAGCAAACCCCCTCCAGGGGTAACCACCTTTACTGGACTTTGGACTCAGCCCAGTTACAGGGTCAAAACAGGGGAGGGAAGAGCACAAGGAACAGGTTGATGGTTCATGGGTGTTGTGGTGGTAGATTTATGGGGACTACACCTGCGGGGAGAAATCAAATATGGTGCAAAAATGAACAACAATATAAGAACATTTTTAAAAAATCAATTAAAAAAAACCCAATTTACAATATACAGAAAAAGCAAACAAACAAACATGAATTTCCAGGCAATATACCCTGGAATGCACTAGTTAGATGCACTGATTTTATTTTTGGTCAGAGTGTAAACTTGAGTCCCTTCTTCATCCATTTTCTAGCGAGCTAAATAGATAGACTTGGCCAAAATCTGAAATTTCCTTTAAAACCCAAAATCAGTGATAATTACCTGGGCTCCTGCTTTTATCTTCCAGTTCTCCTTAGGTCTCAGAATTAAGCTGCCACTACCTCGTCTCCCCATGCCCCAAGGCCAAATGTGTGAAATAATTTTTTTAAGATATTTGTTTTGCCTTTTCTGTATTTTTCTTACTCTTTTTCCAAGCAGATAGCCTGGCCTTTGCACCCTGTTCCTTGCTGTAAAAGAGTGTGTGACTCCTAAAAGCAGAGATTCCCTTTAACAATTTGATTCTCTGGTTATTTTTTGAGACAGGTAGTATTAGTGAAGGAATCATTCTTGGGAGTGGAAAGAGGGGAATTTAAAGGTAGCTAAAGGCAGAGGAGATGTAACAGTGAAATCCCCATAGAAAGGGGAGGTTCCAGGTTTCCTGTCTGACCCAAGGAGGGGTGGAGCTGAGAAACTAGAGTAGACTTGGGAGAGGACTTAGAAAGAGGAGAAAGACTTGGAAGAGGCACATGGAGCAGACAAACAATGTGAAGAAGCCCCGCCTGTTTCTGGGCCTTTGCCTTGTACCAAAGACTTGGGGGACTGTGGGCCTGCTAACCTAAGCGGCCTACTCGGCCACCATTTCTTTTTTCCCCTCCTACCATTTTTGTTACCTATGGTCTGCATACCTATACGAGGTCAGAACTGCCTAGTCAATCAGTTATAGGAGCCCAACCCTGCAAGGTGCCTTTCAAGCCAAACAAGAGCAGAAAGCTTGATCACCCTGGGAAGGGCATGCATCATGAGGTATGACCGGGAAAGCCTGGGGGCCATTGACTGATGGAGGACAAGAGACTCCAGAAGCTGATCAGTGCAACAGTTTGATGATAAGATTCAAACCATGGCCCGGGAATCTAGGGCTAGATTTCAATTACAATATCAAGTCATCAAGCAGATGAGAAGTGCCTGGGGAGACCCCTGAAACTATAGATGACAGCACATTTTCTAGTTTCAACCCCTCCCTTTTCTCTTTGTCCTCTTTCCCCTTAAAACTGATGCTGGAAAATTCTTTATCAATAAAAAGCCTAGAATCTGCTCTTCGAGGAGCATCCTGCATCCTGCAGCTTGCTCCGCGGCTCCCATGTGTCAGTGAGGTGTTGTCAACACAACAGGGAACATGGAAAGAGACACTTGAAAGAGACAGAGACATAGGTTGAGAGACCTTTGGGGAGGCTAATAATGGCCACCTTTATCTTGACTGGTATTTTGATTTTGTCCAGCCCCTTCTGTTCCTTTCTATAGATATCACACTGTTACAGAGATATTTCCCCTGCACTGGGAAGGGGTTGGTGTCAAAACATCCCGCAAACAGTGTTGCCC
This sequence comes from Scalopus aquaticus, assembly GCA_004024925.1. NCBI lineage: Eukaryota > Metazoa > Chordata > Mammalia > Eulipotyphla > Talpidae > Scalopus > Scalopus aquaticus. Next base: position 19,103 of record PVIJ01001967.1, read on the forward strand.
ACAGCCAGCTCTCTCAGCAACTTGCAGGGCAGCAGGGCCTCTGGAGAGAACATCTATGAGATCCCGGAGAGGATCGGCTGTGCCTCCAGGCCAGAGTGAGGGCTGTTTCCCAAGGAAGCTGCACTTCTGCCCGCTTTCCGTGAGTGGCCTCACCTGATGACCTGAAGGGAGTGGGCCTGCTGATTCTGTGTGTCTATATTTGCTATATGGGCCAAGTAAAAGGGGAAGAATATTCTGCCTTCATACCCTCCTCCTAATGGCTAGGAGTGGATTTTCTTTCCATCTCAGATAGATGCAGACTCAAATGCATTTTATGTTACTTCACAAAAATAAGGAATTGTTACATCTATGAAGCTCTTGAGATTATGCAGTTATATTTTTTAAACATTTATTTTTATTTATTTACGCCTACAAGAACTGGGGTATAAGCCAGAGGTGTGGGGGGTGAGAGGATTCACCAGAGACAGAGTGAGGAGCAGAACAGGCAGATCTACTGAAATATACTGCTGAGGAGAGCAACAGGTGAGACAGGAGAGGTCTGTTGTGCCATGTGGGTTAGCTCCCTGGCTGGGGGATTGAACTCATGCCTCAGTGGCTAGCAATAGCTTGATAGCACTGAGATTTTAACCCTTGCACCATCAGGGAGGCTCCTATGCAGTAATATTTGTAAGGACAAAGAAAAGAGATGAGTAAGAAAAGAAAATACAGCCATATCAAGGGAGAACAGAAAAAGGGGGATGATGAGGGGAAAGAAGACAAAATGCAACAAGAGTTCAAATAGAAGCCCACATACCATTGATCTAAATAATTGTAATATATAAAGTAAGCTAACTGCAAAATAAAATACATTTTTCCCTTTTCAACATATAAATATTTATAGTGATGGTAAGAATAACTTTATTTAAAGCTATGCATTTCGTATGCCTGAAACCCAACAAGTTGTCAAAAATTGCCAGATTTAATTATATGCTGTGTATGTCCAGAAATTTTCTAGATGAACTAGTGATGTTTGCTAAGTAATATAATTCATTAATTCACAAGTAAATTCTATAAAATTTGCTTTCCTTTCTTCTGTAATGTTGTCTCAAAATTTCTACATATTTTGTATTCTATTGACAATAATGCTAAAATAGTCATACTTTTCTTGAAATATTATAGTTCTAAGATATTTTTTCATTAATTAAATTCTTACTAATTCCTATCCGGTGAGAACATTCACTCTGCTACTGCAGTAATAACTGGAGTTATTAATAAAATTCCTTTATATATCATGCTCATACATTGTATTTGGACTGTGTGTAATAGATTGTTACAACAAAAATATATTAAATACTTTAATTTCAATACGTAAGTTGTCATATTATGATTTTTGCCATCCTTTAAAGCAATATCTAGACACAAGCAATATCTAGATGTGAAGAAAAATACTTCCATTATATCTAGGTTCACATCTAAACAGAGTTAGTAGTAATTTGGATTATAATTTTAACAAATGTTCATCAGACTTCACACACTAGTGTTGTAAATACTGTGCTAATTGATAAATACCTCTGGAACCACAAAGAGAAATAAGATGGCGGATGTGCGGCACTACTTGGAAATACTTGATCACACAATACTCTATTCACATATTCACGCTATTGGAGAAAAATGATTTGACACGTTAATTAATTTGTCTTTTCTCTTCCTTAGTTAAGCACTTCTGCCACTCAAATCTCTTCACACACTCCTAAGCTGTGTTCTCCCTGTTGTAAGGAGTAGCAGTATAGCTCATAGGATTTTGTGGCATTTGAATGGAGTCACTGGTTTTGTCCTCTAAGGGCTTATTTTCCCTAAGGAGGACAGAGATGAAGAAGTATTTTCCTAGGGCCAAGATGATGTTAGTTCCAAAGGTGGAAATTTAGAATTACACTGTCCCGGCACTGAACATTGGATCCCAAATCACAGAGGTGCTCACTGTTCTTGAATTAATTCACTGTGTCTCTATTTTTCATTTAGGGCTCTCTAAAGTATAAGGCCAGGGAAGGACTCATGTTGTCTGGTGTAAATTGAGGGGGAATGAAAAGAGGGGGAATGAAGAAAGGAAGACAAGAAAAAAACAGATGTGAAATAATCTAAAATGATCATCCATACATCAAGAAATTAAAGCTTCTAACCTAACCAATCTCTGTTGAAAATACCCCTCAGCTTTAGAGCATCCAATGAAAATCCTTCAGTTCAACTACATTCAGAGATGTTCTACAAACATATACATGAAAATATTATTTTTTCTTTTTCTTTTTTGCTTGTACTTCTTTCTTCTCTCTTTTTAAACTGATGTAATATCGGTTTACAACACTGTATACGATGGAGAGGTAGAGGATCGCACCCTTCAGGTGTATGTTACCACACCACACCCACCACCAAGCACACAGAGTCCTTCACCATAGTCCAGCGGGTACCCTCCCACTTGGAGTTCTTCCCGCCTTCTCTTTCTCTGGTAGCCTCAATTCTACAGTCAGATTAAGTCAGATTTCTAGGGTTTGTTCTTGGTTTGGTTTTATCTGACCCTTTGTTGTGTTTCTCTATATTCTACCTTTGTGACACCATCCAGAGCTGGTCTTTGCCCCTCTTACTTATTTCTTGTTGCATGATTTCCTTCATTCTGTCCATGTACTCACAATGGCAAAAGTTTTATCTTTTTTATAAAGCAGTATTTCATTGTAATACCACATTTTCCCAATCTAGTCATGTGTTTTTGAGCACTAAATTAGTTTCCCTAACTTGGCTATTGTAACTAGAGCTGTTAAGGCCATAGGAGTGCATATATCCCTTTGAATTAGTGTATTTGTATTATTTGGGTGGTTAGTTAGGAATGGAATTGTTGGATCATATAGTATATCTAGATTTAATATTTTTAGAAACGTCCATACTGTTTTGCATTTGGGCTGGTCTGTCTCCATTTCCAATGGTCTTTTTTCTCCATGTCTTTTCCAATACTTGTTGTTTCTGGTCTTTTTGATATGGGTCATATCCACAGGTGTAACGTGGTATTATATTATGGTTTTGATGTGCATTTTCCTGAAAATAAGTGATGATGAGCATTTTTTACAACCTATAAAATTATGTTTATAACTTATTTAACTGTATATACCTTTTATATAACATGTATATGTAGATAGAGTGCTAGACTCTTCCCTTTCTGTAGCAAATGGGATTATATTCTTCTTCCCAATGCCTTCTGCTGTACCCTTCTTAGACGTTCTCCAATGAAGAAATATGTGGGATGCACATGTAGGATAATGAGACAACACACATCACATTTGGAATTACTGTTTCCCAGATTTAGAAAGTAAGGAAACAGTAAAAATGTTTGGGAGTAATTTTAGGAATCCATGTGTTAAGGGAAAAGGTAAAAACAGTCCATTGAAAATGAACATCAACCATCTGTAATTTCCATTAATTCATAAGAAAGCTGTGTCTAATATGCAGCTCAATCATAAACAATTAAACTTAGACTGAAGATTATATGTTTAAATTGATAACCTTTTAAAAAACTGTTGATTTTTTGCCATGATCTGGTGAAAGCTTCATTGATGTGTTAAGCAGGAAATAGGGTCTGGTAAGTCTCTGGGAACTCCACAATCCTGGACAGTAACTCAGGCTGAATCCAGCCAAGTCATTATAAAGTTGAAAGCAGCATTTTCTCCACTGACAATGGGAGTCAAGTCCACTTAACCATACGCTCTGACAGTAACTGTCTCTAAGAAGGAACCCTCCCCAGTGCACACTTTAGATGAAATAGAGTTTTTACCACTAAAAATTCTCTAGGCTAATGTTACAGAATCCATCATGAAGAGGTCATAGGCACAAGAAGATCGCAAGATGGAATGACCTCCTGGAAAAAAGTATAGAAAAAAGACTGCAGCCCTCTAATTATCTTAGGCTAAAACTGCTTACAATGAGCTTCCACCTGTTTCTCAGGGAGCAGCACGCAGCCCCAGTCCCTGCGGCTGACTCCCTTATACCGAATTGCATACGCTTTAATACAGTTTTACTTGACACCTGCAGGAGTAGAGTCTCCATTAATTCTATTTCTTGGAGAACTCAAAAACCCAGAATCGAGCAACAGTAACACAATCTTGTCCTTGGGTCAGTTTTTAAGTTCTAATACCTATGTGTGTCCAAGCAAGCTAAGTCAGTGAAGCTTTTACAAGATCTCCTCTGAAAAACACGGCAGAACTATGGCACTACAGGTGCAATTGTGAGCAATTTATTATCAAAATGATAGCAGCCTAGAATCATTGAATAATATTCATTACATTGGCTTCAAAACAACTTTCTGATGGTGTTTCTGAAACACCAAGACATCACGATATTTTTGGCTTACTTAGATATTAAGCATAAATGAAACAGCAGCCTATCCCTCTAAATTGAACCAGAGACTAGGAAGGAGAGCGGGAAAAACATAGAAGTTACTGTGAGCAATATGACCAGGTGAACAGAACAAACTCTTGTACTCTAAGGGTTCAAATGACAGCTGGATTACAATCATGCCCAAAGGAATCAATAAGGACTTTCTGTTCACCCTGCAAATTTTTGAAAGGCTCAAAAAGCTTTGACAAGTGGCTTACAATCTGTAAAGCATACTTGGTGTTGAACTGTGTTATGTGGCCTCCTGACAGAACTGTCAAAGAGTGGCTGGCCATAGAGTCTTACCCCAGACTACAAGGCAAAGACTCAGTGGTCATCTGCGATAATCAGGCTCTCAGGGCAACGCACACATATGCTCTTCCTCCTGAGAGGAAAAGGTGAAGTTACTAATCATGAACTGTGAAGTTCAAGTTGGGTAGTCTTGATCACCCACTTACTGGTTATAGACTTTGGGCCAATCACTTCACTTCCCTAAGTTTCCATTTCCATGCATTTAAGTAGCGCTCTGCCACCTACATAATTGTGTTACTATGGGGATTAAATAAAATGTTGTCAATGCAGTAACCTACTCAGTAGATACTGTTCTCTGTTTTCTAATGATATCATTTTCCTACCTGACTTTGAGCATCCCACAATCCTCCCAAAATTTCTATAGGCTCATCATCTCATAGAATGACAACCACCATCCAAAAAGGAGGGGGACGAAGAGAGCGAATGCATGTCATCTCAGAGGATGAGTCACAGCCAGCCAGCTCTGGCAGCTCTGGAGCTCTGTGGTGCTCCACACTCCCTTGACCTTCCCTGTGAGTTCCAGCCAGCCCCCAAATCCTACCAAGCATGAGGATTAGCTAGGCGAAACATCCCAACTCAAGAAGCACATTCCAAGAAGGGCTATCTGCTGGTCCCCTTTCCTCTGTCACATCTTGCCAGCTCATGACAGCTAAGCTGCTCTGTCAAAAAAAACACATACTAACCATCTGCACATACATGCAAAAAAAAAACCACCCTACCTCCATGGCATGAACCAGACTCCTTCTATTTATAAGCAGCAGCCCAACAGGCAGACTTCGTCCTGCAGCTTGCAGTTCTCAGCGAGCGCACCAGAATAGCGATGTGTTCATACTTTCCAGTCACCCAGATTGCCACTTCAAAGAAAGAGTGATAGACAAATACGGTGCAACCCGTTTATAACATTTTCCCATGTTTAACTTCCAAATTTAAGAGTCTTCAGCACAGTTGCCAAGAGCAATTTTTTTTTTCTAAATGCAATTTTTTTTTTCTTGGTCTCTTAGTAAATGGTAACTGAATTTTTTCTCCCCACTGTTTCTTCTCAGAGGCCAAGAGTTTTTCACTCCTGGTCTGCAATACCCTGCCTGGTCTATCACCCAAACGGCTTTCACACTTAAAGTGAGAAAGAATTAAGTGCTTCTGCAATTGAAAAATGTTTCTGACTGCCTTCGAGTCATAAAGATCGCTTTACTGAACTATTGCTTTTAGATTTTAGAGCTAAGTGTACTGATGAACCTGCAATAATAACAAGAAAAACTAATAATGAAGAAAATCCTATCTCTTCTTTAGCTGGACATGTTCGGGTGGATTCTTTTAGTTTTTAGCCCCAGATGTTTTGGGGGAGACACTTTCAGAGCTCTTCTCTGATTTTCCTACAAGGGAGGTTAGTTCACCCTCAAAAGCTGTCATCTTTATATTATTTCCACACAGTAACAGTCTAGGGTGGTTGCTGTCCACACTTTCAAAATAAGTTAGATTTCACCTGCACTTCTAATAGATACTGGAATGATTGGAATGGCAGAAAACAGCAGTTAAGCTGATCTCCATCAATGATTATTCTCTTTATAAGACTGAAGAAATCTCTTTACATCTCAAAAGTGTATATTATCCTGTAATCTGCACACGTCTTTTACAAAGCAAGTTCGCTCAAGGGAAGATTTGAATCAATTTGGCTTAAACATCTCTATTTCACAGACTTATTGTTATGTTCCTGTAATGGTAACCTTATAAATTCTAGGGTTTGTTTAAGGTCTACCCGAGTGCTGGGCACAGGTGGTCTAGCCAATCTTTTAGGTGTTTGCCAGTTTGTAAGAAGCTCCAGATTCCAGTTCTTTGTTACTATGCTTTCCTTTTAAAAATTAAATATTCAAGTCGTCGATTCCCCTAAATGTTTCCTCTCACATAACTTCTAAGCAATGCTAACACTGTTTTTCAAAAGCAATTTTAAAAAATTCAACAGGGATCAGTGAGGCCACTAAACAGCAAAAAGTAGAGATAAGATCTATATTTGAAACAGAAAGGACAGCCCTGAAAATCATAGAGTAGTCAGTTTAGTTTTCATACCTGGAAAATACTAGAACAAATCATCAAAAAATCAATTTGCAAACACCCATACGATCACAGAATACTAGGTAATAATCAACATTGCTTTGTGAAGAACAGTCTTGTCAGAACCATCTAATTTCCTTCTAAAACAGAGTGACAGGCCCGGTAGAACAGAGAGATGAAATAGATGTAATAGGGCTTGAATTTACAAAGCTCTTGATTCTGTCTTCCATGATATGCTCATCAACACATGACTTCAGACCAGGAAAAAAAAAATGTGCTGTGAAGATTTACTGAAAAGCCTCAATCTCATTGTTTCTGCATGAAAATGGGGGTGGGTAGGGGCTATTTGGTGTGATGGTTGGCACAGGAATGGGTGGCTTCTGTGCCCAGCAGTCTCAGTCCCAGCTGTGCTCATTCAACATTGGTTGTTATAGGGCAACCCCAATATGAAATGGGTTGGCCTGACTATGGGTCCTTTAACCCACGTGCTTAAAAGGGAATTATAATGAGACTCAACTTCAGGCACACTCAAAAAGGTTAATAAAGGGTTTGTTTACAAAAAGGGGAAAATGAAGAGCAGAATAACTCAGGGAGAAAGAGGTAAATTGGTGAAAGAGATAAATTGGTAAATTGGAGAAAGAGATAAATTGGTGAATGCATCCTACCAGTTCTCTGAGCTGGGACCCCAATAGCACACTGAAAGCCGGGGAAAAACCAAGGACACCCAAGGCCACATGTCTGGTTATACACCAAGCCTGGCTGCTTAACGCCACCCACATTTCCCAGCAACCCTCCCTTGGGTGGTGATGACATTATGGGATTTGTAGTCCTTGGTGTCTTGGATCTTTTTGGTCTGGGGTAGGGGTGGAGTCCATAAAACCTCTTTGTGGGGTTTGTTCAGGATGTTCTCTCCCACTAACAGTCCCGTGACCAGTGGTGAGTAGGTTATTCATTTGGTGAATTACCATGACTGAGATGAAGTGGAGGGCAAAGACTATCTGTTTATTGGAGGACAGGAAACTTTGCCCCTCCTCTCTGAAAATCAGCTCCCTGAGGGCACCTGGGACCATTTCAAGTAAGGGATTTACAGAGTTTGGGATAGCTACAAATCATTTTCATAGAAAAAGTGATATAAAATTGATTTTGAGGAAAATCAAACTACATAAGCTTCAACCTTTGTAAAATACAAAAGAATAGAATATGAAATGTGGATAAGTGAAATCCTGCCAAATCCTGAAGATATCTTGGGGTTCAAATTTTGAAAAAAAATTTAAGTGATATAAGGAACCAGCACAGAGGAGTCAGGAATTAAAGGTCTGGCTTAGCCACCTACTAATTGTACAACCTCCGGTATGTTATTCTTTCTCAGATTTCCATGAGATTGTTTGGAAAACGGGCCTTCTAAACTTTAGGGTTAGGCTCAGAAAGAAATATGTATGTATATGTGTATATATGTGATGTCATTTTCATGAGATGTGGGGTTCGGTGAGCTGGGTCCTGGGGTTACCTCTGAGAAATGGTTTCGGCAGAGTTTCCCTTTCAGTGGCACAGAGTAAATTTACCCAGCAGAGGATGTTTGCATAGACATAGGCAGGTGAAGGTTACATTTTTAAAGGACAGGTTTATTAGGAGAAGGAGAAAGAAAAAAAGAGACCCTTGCATTGACATGGGTGGACAGGAGAGCTGCCTCTAGCCAGTGCAGAAATTGTACTGATGTAGTGTTCTTCTTTTGGGGAGGGGTTCATTGTGGAATTGTTAGCTATTATTAAATGAATTACTTCTAGAGTGTTGTGGGTGTAGCATACAAGGGTCCTTTCAAGTTGCAGGATGCTTGATCACCCTGGGGCAACAGATGTACATCCCAAAGTATGCCTAGGAATGCCTTTGGGGCCACTGACTGATGTGCTTTGCGCCCCAGGGACTGAGCAGTGGAATGCCTTCTTAATAAGATTGGAGCCTTGAGTGAGGGTCAGAGTACATCAGCAGAGTCACCTTTCCTAAAGCCCCGAATCCAGTGTTCAGTGTGACCCACCCTTCTCTGTCAATAAAAAGGCCAGGATCTTGCATCCTACAGCCTGCTCCACCACTCCTGTTTCTGTATCACTGCAGTGTTGCTAACACAACAGGTTTGTAAGGATTGATTTGTAAGGACAGGGGATTCTCTACAATGTTCCTCAATCTCCATATCCCCCCCTCTGGTTTGCATCTCCAGTTATTTTCTATAGCAATCTGATACTTCATACAGCAGTTAACACCTAAGGATTTTTTCATTTCTATACCTGGTTTAACAACTATGTTCATCATTTCTACCACACCTCCTTTTCTGTTCTTGTGATACCTTCATCCTAAATTTTCTATCCTTAGCTTCCATCATAAGCTATGTATTCAGGTAATAAGTATATAGGTAACTACCACAGAGTTAGGACTACTGTAGGTGTGTAATAAATATTAATTTTTCACTTCCATTCACATGTAGGAACATTCACAAAAAAGTAATATAGAATGGATTTAGAGACTCACACTTCTGCCATCAAGCTCAAGTATGATGTTCACCCCATGTTTTACATTCCTCATTCTCCATCTAGCATTTGCCTTACCACATAAAAAAAAAAAAATTCCAGTGGATACCTACAAGGTTACCTGCCCAGCTGCTGTACCCCTCCTCCTCCTTCAAGGCTATACAGCTGTGAAAGAAACTGCCATGTTTTCTTACCTCCTCACCATCTTGGCTAAAACCGAGTCCCCTGAATTGGGTACTTGAGCACACATAGGACAATCATCACCATCACAAATGTTTCATGGAGAGTTCCTGATGCAACTGGGTCTTCAGAGTCCTTCCATAGAATTGTTTTTTAAATAGAACTCAGAAAATTTCAACACGTCCATTGTTAACAATGTACATTGGCCCCATGGAGATTTTCCCATCCTGAGAAAAAGCCACTTTGTTCTGAAAATAAAAGGATACCAGAGAACAGCAGATAGAAGTGATAGGACATTCAAACCCTGATTCCAATAGTTCCTAAGACCTGCTGTATCCCATTCTTCTGTAAGTGCGAAAAAGCTCATTAAGAAACCTATGACTCTTCCCTCAGATATTACTTAGAGTAAAATCATAGCAATTGTATTTTTAAAAGTCAAAGCTTATGCACATTATTAAGATGATTGATGCACATTTCCAAAAAGTCTTATCAATTTCAACTCTCATCTGCAGTGTATAAGAGAATTTGTTACCTACCACTCCCTAACATTGGGTTTTAAAAATTGGTTTTGCCAGTTTGACAGATGAAAAATGGTATGCCCTTAGTGCAAAGTCATAAATCTTGACATGGCTCACAAGGGTCTCCATGGTCCAACTACCCTTGGTTATTAAGCCCTACCACTGCGCTCCAACCACTAGCCATACCAAAGGCGCCTACGTTTTCTGAAGTCTCTATGTTCTGTCCTTTGGGCATTTGCATTTGTTTCCTCTGCACTGAATTTTCTCCCATTTATATAAGTTCTTTATCTGAGCAATTTCTCAATATTCTTCAGGTTTTGACCTAGATCTCATTTATTCCAGAAGCCTGTATTGATCCTATCTTCTAAAAGTCTATCCTAACCCTACACGCCTATAGTCATCCTATAGTGTTCTAAACTAGAATACTGCCCATAGTGCAATCTTGGCATCGCTAAATCACTGTATGAAGTCCAACTCTAACTTCTGTGAGGTCAGGAATCACCTCTGTTCTGTGTATTTCTGGATCCTAGGAAACAAAAAGAAGCTATGTAATAAACATTTGCTGAATAAATGAATAATTGGATATTTAACTCTTCTCAGACTTGTCTCAGTCATCCACCAACTTGTAATAAAACCTAATTATCTTCCCATGGGCCCTTCCTCCGTGATTGCCAATAATGTGCAATAGGGTTACCATAACTCATCTTCAGCAAACATTATATTCTAAAAGAGAGAATTTAACTTGAGTCACATGTATAATTCTAAAAAGCAGGAGCTTCTCATTTGCAAATATATGTAGCAAAGGGTGGCCTCTAAGTAAAAGAGCTGAACTTTTTTTATCAATATCCATTAACATCAGTGGTGATCCACAGCTATCGGGGTGTATCTATGACCTTGGGCAGTAAGATATGGTCTTTCCTAAAAAATATTAGAATAAAAATTGAATTTTCTTTTAAAACAGGTTTCCCCCATCTGCACTGTAAGAAGTTGTGCAAATTTTTCTTTTTCAACATAGTTGTCAACCTGTTTGATTAATGCCTCACTTTACATGGTGACGTCTATTCACGTGTTAGTTAAATAATAGTCCCAAGAGCAAAGATCCACAGAAAATGCTGCCTTATCTAACAGTGTGAGGGGAGCTGGGTGATTCAGGGGAAGAACTAACATTTGTTACTGCCTGCTGTGCCAGCCACTGGCACCGTATATAATCGTTATCTTCAAAGAGATGGTGAAGTGAACACGAGATCAGTGTTCAGTGTTGGACATAATGATAATCTCCTTGGATTGTTGGAGATTTCAGGAAAGATTTTCCCAAAACCACAGATGAACAGGATTACAGTTTTGCAACATCCCTAAAAGATGACCCTTTAAATGCTTAAGACACTCCAAGCGGCCCAGTTCTCCTCCAGGGAACTAGTTATGCACTTGTCGAAGCTGCGCAAGGCTTCCCCGCACTGGCTCTGCAGTCTTGTTTTTCACAGGAAAACAATTTAGATAGTAACATAGCTGGTCCAAGTTCTGTGATGAGCTATTAATTAAAACTCTATGAAGTCATCTCTCCAAATTCCCTAAGAGTTCTTTTCTTGGTAGTAGAGAGAATCAACCTTTTTAACACTGGTGTGTGACATTAAGCACTCAGAATACATAATCTGAGTACATAATCAAAATAGATCAAAATGTCTTTGTGGACCCACAACAGTAGCTTCCAGAATTTCAAGCAACCTGTGTCCTTTGCCTCAGCATTCAATCTCTCCTGTAAAGCAGCATCTCCTGTGATCTCAATACAATTTCAACATAACTGTAAACAATTCCTTTTTACCCACCACACTTGACCCTTTATGAGCTCAAGAATCAAAACACACTAATCAAAGTAAATCTTCCTGCAAGACACCCATCTTTCAAACAAGCCTGTCTCAGAGGCTACAAAGTGTTTTTCAAAAACAAAGGGGCCAAAACAAAACGTACCATTTAATCAAAAGAGTAATAAAAAGCAAAAAAAAAAAAAAGTTATCCACATTTGAAGTTCGAAAGAAAAACATAAACAAGGTCAAGAACATTTCCTGTCAGAAAACTTGAAAGCTATTTTTGGTGGCTCATGTTTTTGCTTATGTTTTTAATCATTGTTAAGGTATATTATTTTTAATATTACCTCTAGCCTAAAGATCAGACTTTTAGTCACACAGAAAATTACAGCAAACCAATAAGCAAGCTGCTCAAAGCTGAGGACATTGTAGCAAATCCTAGGTTTTCTGTTTTTTTTTAAGAAAAAATATGGAACTTTGCATGGGCATAATAAAGTAGTTTTCAGTAAATGATTGAAAGAAGAGACACAGAACACATGTAGGAGTAGCACATGGGAGTGAGGCATGAGCAACATAGGATTGGAAGCCAAAGGAATACTCCAGGCAACCTCATCCGGGCAAGGACATGCTGACAGTGGGGATAAGGGACACTTCCTTGGGCATCAATGTGTGTCAAATTACTTGACCTCCATGGATATGATTTCACATCTGTAAAATGGGTATAGCAATAATACAAATCCACAAATTCCTTATTTTCAATTCTAAGATGAAAAACTCAGTATCATTGCATTTGGGGCAAAACTGACCGGCACTGAGCAGAAGATATTTATAGTCATCACTTACTTGATATGAAATTCACACTTTACCCAGGAAAAACTGATTCTGGGGCCTCCCTGGTGGTGCAATGGGTTAAGCGCAGCACTGTGGAGCTGTCTACAGCTGCAGCCAAGAGTTCGATGTCCCGCCGGGGAGATTCCCACGCAATGCAGCAGACTTCTCCTGCCTCGCCAGCTGCTCTGCTCAGCAGTGTATTTCAGATGATCTGCCTGTTCTGCTCCCCACTCTGTCTCTGGTGAACTCTCTCATCGCCCCACACCTCTGGCCTGCACTCCAGCTTGTATGCAAAAATAAATAAATCTTTAAAAAAATACTCTATATTTGAAATTTATAAAAAAAAAAAAAGAAAAACTGATTCTGGTGGACTGCTGGGTGGGGTGTAAGTTTAAATCCAAAACTTACCTGGGTTCCCAAGTACATGTGGGTCCAAGGATTTCATGTAAGTTTTGAAGATCCCTTCTTGGACTTTATAGGGTTGTGAGAAAAAAATGAGATCATGTGAGTAAAGTGTTTCGCATTGTGCTTGGCACATAGTCAGAGATTAATTTCACTTGCTTGTTATCACGAGTAAAAATGTTAATAAAAGCATAATTGTTACAATTAGCATGGCAAAATAATTAGTGCTTCATCTTTTGCCCTTGGGAAAATTTATAACATCATTTGAAAGGAATTAAAGGCAGAGGAATATTCCATGCATTTGAACGTTTTTCTATCAAAAACTTTAAGTTTGGGTTAAAAAGGAATACTTGCAATTATTTGGAAAATTAAGTAACATGGAATGTTCATTCTATGAAAATGCCAGATGATTGTAAATTATATTGCAATAAAACCAGTCACCACAATAAACGATTTTAAAAAATTTTATAAATAAACCTTGATGGAGTGATGTCACGATGGCTAAAGAGCACATAACTTACATGGATACCACTTTCCGCTCGACAATAGCTTCGTTTCTATCCTTGGACAAAAGGGCTTCTGTGGAAACTGTGAGTCCAAGTAGGACATCATGAAATCCCACTGCAGTCCAAAACCAAGACTTGTTTTAACAAGCTTGTCCTGCACCCTTGTTGCAGCTCTGTTCTAATGAATAAGGTACTGGAGACAGTCTCACCCATGCAGGGACCAGAGAGGAGCCACAGCCAACCAAGTGCAACAAGCCCACCAACCATGCTATCTGCATATCAAAAGAAACAATAAAAAAATGAAGAGGTAATCTACAGAATGGGAGAAAATATTTACAAACCATATCAGATAAGGGGATTAATATAAAAAATATGTAAGCACCACGTGTCTGGGGGACTGGTGTTTACACTACAGCTTTGAGACCCAAAGATGCACATGCAGTGGAGTTGATTGTCCATATAGAAACCTTAACTTCGAATCCCCTGATACAGTTCTAAAACCTGAAATCACATTGCAATGGTGCTGTCTACTTGTAGGAAAAACAAAGTGGGCTATGAAAATCTGAGGGAGATTCAAGAACAAGTCTCAACAAATTGTCTTTTCAATTACTGCAGAAACAAAGTCTTGTTTTCATGCATCTGGGAAAAAGGGAGCACAGGGGTGGTGATTTGTTCTCAGCAGCACCAGATTTCTCTACATTGCAAGCAAGACATTAAAATCTGACCTAGTAGAAACTGAATACAGTATTTAAGTTAAACCCACCAGAGGGCAAAGAAGCAACGAAAACTGAAGTGTTTCAAAACTGGTTAGTTATCTTAAGGAATACTGCTCTGCTGAGGCATGGAGGGGCGCATCACTCCATCCCTGTGCTGATTCCCGCCTGGGTCCCTTCCTGTCCCTGTGTCCCTGGCCCTGCAGGAAGACGTGCTCATGCCTCACCTGACAGCTTTTGTTGCGGGAGCCCCAGGGTCCCAAGGGCTTCTCTTTGGTCCCAAGGACCCAAATCCTTCTCTTTGTATCACTATGAACTCACTCTCCTACTTCCCAGCTTCTAGAGGAACAAAGATCTTTGGCTCAACTAATGCTTCCTGTCACATGACCTACAATAGGGTCAGGGCACCACCTCTGGTAGTTGCTTCTAGAAAAGGATGTGGAGACATCTAGGCAAAGAAGGAAAATGTCTAACAGCCACTTAGGTCTAGTGAGAAATGATAGGCCACTGGGAAGCATTTGGGCATTAGTTTGGACTCCAGGTAAACAGGTCAAAAACCTACTGCTTAAACTCTCAAAACTCAGATATCTTACAAGTGCATTGCAGTGTGTGTTTATTTTGCTGTCCCCAAATTAAATAAAGCAGGACATTTACATGAGTTTGAGTTTTCTTCCAAAATTTCATAAAACATGTTGGTTCTGGATGTTCTCATCATCAAGCCACAATGTCAGCTCAGTGGGGGCGACGCCTGCCTGAGGCAGTAAGTGGCCAGAGAGAGGCTCAGGTCTCGGGAAGTCAACATGCCCAAGCGGGTGTTTGGCTGCATTCTGCCCATGGTAGGTACACACACCACAGGGTCTCAACAGACAATTTGTGATTAAGTGTCCGAGAGGCTCACTATAGCCGACGTGTCAAGCAATTTAGCATGTGTGAAATAGGTCCGGAGTACAGCAAAGGTAGCATGTCCCCCTTTTTGTTTTTCTTCCAATCTGGCATGTTGGGCAGGAGGCACAGAATTCCAATGGCAAGTTCTGAGCCGTGGGGTGCAGGTTGGCTTGTCTTTCCTGGGAGATAGGGAGTTTGTTTGGGTAAATCACTTTTCTTCTCTGATCCTTTGTTTTGTGTCAATTCAGTATTCCAGCATCTAGCCCATCTGGACTGGCTGTGAGATCAAAGGGGACAACTTTTGTGAAAACACATGAGCTTGTGGTTTTCTTCTGAACTAAAGGCAGCCTGGTGGGGACTCTCCTTCCCTGCAAGCCAGAGACCTCGATCCCAATCCAGCATTTCCTTCCCAGGAGAGAGGGAAACCAGAGCCAGGCTCCCCTGCTAATTCCTACTGAGACCCGAATCTCGCTTGCTGCCAAAACCCAAACAACTAAATAAAAACTAGTTTATAAAGAGTTCCTACCATTATGATAGCATTGCTGCTAAAATGTTCTGAAACGTGAGAGGTTTTCTGATGTGCTTGCTTTATCAGAAATAAGCCATTTCCATCCATGGTCAGTTCTGACTGGAAGGCAAATAAATGCAAATGGTTCCAAAGAAGAGGGGTGGTTGTGGGTCACTGCGGATGCCCCAGCAAAAGGAGCTGGGTAGCTGCAACAAGAAAGCGCATCTAAGAATATTCAAGAATTTTCTTGTCTTTATAATCTTTATAATTTTTAAATTCTTAAAGCTGAATTCCAATACAACTGCTAAAAAAAAAAAAAAACCTGACAAATATCCTAAGCTGGACAATTTTTTCCATGTTAAACAGAGCCAGTGTAATAATGCCCAGAACTGATGGTGCATAAAAAGTAGCCAGGTTGACAACTGAAGGTATCACTGATGATGAAGGCATCTAGCTGCTCACATCTCTCACATGTGCAGAGTCTCCGTTCAGAAGGTCACCTTCTGATGTGGGACATCAATGTCTCCTGCCCTTTGCTGCAGGGTCCCAGTTTTGTGATAACATGGCTTGAAGTTGAATTTCTGGACATCCTACTGCTGTGTAATCCCAACCACTCTTATGTGTTGCAGGGCTGCAGTTTAGTTTTGATGTATTCCATTCCTGGACAAAGCCATCTTCAGCATTTCAATGGTCATGGAGCTGTCCTGCAAAGAAGGCCAGGAAGTGAGGGTGTAAAGATTTTGGAAGTCTCACTTTACACTTGATCTGCCAGTCATCACAAGTCATTGATGCACTCTTCAGTCTGGGTTTCTTTCCATTTTCCACCTTTTGGGAGTTGTACTGAAGTTCAACCTTGCAGTCCCATACCGCTCTGTTCTCTCATTGGAACTAGGTTTTCCTTAGATCATTGATTTGTTTTTCGGACACTGCAAGACCAAACTGGAACACAAACTATGGTAAGCCCAAGAACCACGTTTAAACAATTACTTTTAAAGTTATAATTTCAAGAGCTCTGTGCAAATGAATCCAGGCCTGAGATTTACACCAAAGATATCTAATCAGGTTAAAAATCTAATTTGATAAAAACTTGGCAGTGAGAGGCAGAGATTTCATTTACTGTATAAAAGGTCTTTTTAAGCATTCATCTTTATTTTTAATATGGTACAACAGTGTTTTGGATTTCTGTAAAAGTAAAGGGCATTTGAAAGTACAGGCCTTTGACTACCAAGGGCCAAATGGGAGCTCCTTGAAGCTGGCACTTTCTCTTTCTGGAAGTGTAGACACAGTAAGCATCATACTCTGTGTCAAATGCTTCTTTCACTCCAAATCACTATCACATCTTAAGAAATTTGATGCTGGAGATGGAAGTTAGGAGATGGAAGCAGCCTGAATATCCATCGATAAATAATTGGGTCAGGATGTGGTATATCCACACTGTGGAGTACTATTCAGTTGTAAAGAAAGATGAAACGTTACCACTCACAGCAAAATGGAAAGCGCTCAAGGGAATTACATGTAATAAAGCAAGGCAGAATGACAAAAACAAAAACTGGACATATGGTTTACAAAGCAAACCATTTGATAAAATACTTAACAGATACTGGTGGACATTAATGATACTGCGCAGACTCAGGTTAAAAGGGAGGGAGGAATAGACAAAGGGATGTAAGGGAGGTAGAGGAGAAAACAAAATGCTCACCTCAAAAGGTGACATTAAAAATTAGAATGTGTATAATGGTAATCTGAGCTCAGCTGATGCGTGATGAGGGCAAGGATGGTCTCAATCAGTATTTCTGGAAAAAAATCAGTAGTCTTGGTTCAAACTGTGAATTATCTATGGCACTTGCCTGTAAGGAAAATATTAAAAGTTGTCCAAAAATAAAAATGAACTTAAAAAGTTTGATGGACATAAAGATGGTACTTCAATTTTCATCCTAATGCTCTCTGATAAGATTAAATATCTTTTAATGTATGTTACCGGCCCTTCAAATTTCTTCTATCAACTACTTGTTTGTAACTTTTACCATTTTTCTATTAGTTCTTTTTATTTCTTTGTGATTATATGTGTTGCAAATAATTCCCACTTGCATTTTTTTTTCACATTGCCTGTGGTGTCTTTTGTGAAACAAAGTTTTCAATTTTCATATACTCAGATTTATCCAGTCTATCTTTAGGAACAACATTTCACCTTTTTTTTTTTTCTGGGTTAGAGAATTAAACAGACATAAGACATATAACAGGAGAAAAGCATACATACAAATAAATGTAAGTTTTACCCAACATGGAAGCCTCATTAGGAAGACTCATCCACTCACCCCCCACCCAAATAGGAAGATGTTTATAAGGATACACAAAAAATAACTGAACAAAGAATACTTTTAAAATGTTCTTTTAAAAAGCAGCAGCACCCAAAGCACTCCCACTGGAAGTGGTTTCCAACTGCAGGGGTGATTGCTACTCAGCTCTCAGTACCTGAAGAGTCAACCCTCTCATAGCAGACTAGGCACACTCCCAGGGCCCAGCCTTCACCCAGTGAAGCCTTCAACTGCCAGCTGAGTCTCACCCAGTTCAGATTTCTTAAAGTTCCTCCTTATGCTGAAACTTCACACCTCAATGGGGGCAGCCCCAGGGGCCTTGTGCTTTCAAGGCTAGAGTGTTTTATGTAGGAAATGTTTCTCAAAAACAAATGACAGTACTGCTCCCACAGAACTTCCTGTGATAATGGAAATATCCTGTAAGAGTGCACAGTCTAATATGGTAGTCACTAGCCACAAGTGACTGAAAACTTCCAGTGTAGGTAGTGTGACCAATAAATTACATTTTAATTTTTTAATTACGTCAACTAAGTTAAATTTCAATAACCAAAAGTGGCTAACGGTAACCACACTGAACAGCACAGCTGTAAAGTTTCAAGGCTTTCGGTGACATGGTTATTCATTAGACAATATTTTTACAAATCAAGGAGGTACTCAATGAATACTGGTTGCAACCTATCACTGATACCTTCCGTTATCTCTTCCAGTGCTCAGGAAAACAGAACTATAGCAACAATGAAAAAAATCCACATTTAACTTAAACACCAATTTCCCTTGAAGAAAACTAAAAATGTTTAATTTTTAATAAGCAGGAGCAGATAGTCAAAGATTAAAAAAAGCCAGCAAAACAAAGAATTAGAAATAAGCCTACTAGAAGTTATTTATGTTTAATGCTTAAAAGTCTGAATGCACAAACAATCTACCATTATAGAAGTACTGGTGGTCAATACAATGCATCAGAACTATGTACAATGCACAGTTTAGTATCAAAATCTTTCTACACTGTAGAGTTTTACGAAACTGTTAATGACATCAAACACTAAGCACTTAAGACACCATTTTTTCTGCTACCACATTAGGAACGTCAACGGACAGTCCATTTCAACTTGCAGCATCCATCCATTTCTAGTAAGAAATTAAGTAATTTTCTACTTATACAATAAAGTTTATCTACACGGTTCTCTTGATTTTGATCCATAGCAGCAAAGGCACTGTACATCAGCAGATCCACAGACTTAAAAGATTTTTTAAAGCATTCAAACAAAAAAAAAAATAACAATAAAAAAAGGAGTCACATATCATAGTTTAACAACAGCAACAACAACATAAAAGATAACACAATGATTCTGGCACAATGGCACAGCCTGTGTCCATTTCCGGGACATCCAACTAAGACATGGAAAGAACTGGAGGTAAAGAAAGCAAGTCCTCATCCCAGGTGAGAGTCCATTCTTTCTGGTTTCCAGAGAGGTCCTTGTGAGTCCTCCTCTGCTGTTCTTGTTTGTAAAAGACTAGACTTGCACAGTGGGAGGAAATCTCCCTGGAATCAGTGCAGTTGCCAAGGAACATGCCAAAAACAGCCCATAATTTCTGGTAAAGACAAAACTGCCCAAAGATACACATCTCCCTTTGTAAAGAAACGTGGCAAAAATATCCAGGAGGGATTAAGTTCTCTCTTTGAGGCCAAATTTAATTTGTTCATCTGTCTATAATACAATAAAAAAAGGAATTAAAAACATATTACAAAGACACTTGTTAACAAGTCAAAAAAAGAAAAAGTCCAATTACTTTTTATCAAATATAATCTAAAGCTATAGATATATTGGTTAAAGTTGTCCAAATAGACTCAAATGAATTATGACTTGGCCTGTCATATGTTCTAATTGTTCAAATTTCCAAATATCTTTAAAATAAGTAGAAAAGAAAAACAAAAAAATCTAACAGCACAGCAACATATTGCTTCATATGTTATTATACATTTCACATCTCTATACAGTCATTAGTCTACATTTAGTGACATTTTAAATCAATTATTTTAAACCTTCCTTTCCCCGCCTTTGCCAAAAAAAGGGGGGGGGATATCAAATACAACGCATCTTCATTAACGATGCAGAAGCAGACAGCTTTATTTAGTCAGTCGTTGTTAGAAAGCCTTCTTTAAACAAAATAAATATATTACAGATATAATACATAATTAAAGATTCCGTTCACTGCTAAGTATGGTTATTCCATGTTCTTCCAAGTAGATAGCTGAAGATTTGGTATCACAGGTTCTTAACGAGTATTCACAATTCAATAGCAAGGAGAAAGTGGGGATGAGGAAGGGAATTCAACTCCACAACTGCAATGAGTATTTGAAATCCTTGGTTTTAGATGGGGGTAGGGGGTGGCGGGGATGATAGAACAAAGTGCTACAATGAGAAGGAGTCTAGTTTGTATGAAGATTTGTCCTTAATAAATGACTTCATAAACCGTGGCCTTCTTATCCCCAGAACCGGTGACAATGTATTTGTCATCCACAGAGATGTCACAGCTAAGCACCGATGAGGATTCTTTGGACTAGGAAGGAAACATAAATAAAAATGTTAAATACCAAAGAGAAAATCATGAGAGGCAAGACGGGAGGAACTGGAGTAAAAATAAGGGTAATGTGTTCTGTTGACTAAGCAGGAGGTGAGAGAAGAAAGGTAGTCACAGCACCGCCTTAAAATGGTTGAGCTGGACACATTCCTGGGGACACCTCATCAGGTCTGTCTAGAGGCTCTTGCACTTGTGGCCAGCAAAGTCAGCACAAGAGCACCTTTGCTGATGACACACCACATGCCAAACTATTCTCTAGAGGAACAGGATCAGCATGGAAAACTCAACTTCAGACATAGGGCTTCAATTTAGGTTGAGTTGTGGAACACCAGATGTTTCACTTAACCTGTGTGAGCCTGTTCCTCACAAAAGTAAACATCTTACCTGTCTGCCACCTCAGAGGCTTCCCACAGAGTTCACATGAGGAAATACACGGGAAATGGCATTGCAAAGACTACATATTTTGAGATAGGGAATCTAAAAATATTTCCAATATAAAGGCTAATTCCCCTGTGTAGAAACAGAACACAGACTTGCCAGTGGGAAGTAGTTCAAAAGATCAAGAATCTACCAGAGTTAGTGTTCTGGATACCACGTTCAACTACACTAACCACAAGGGTTGAATGTCAGTTTTGAACTGAAAGTGTTAAACAAACAAGCCAATCAACCCTAGGGGATCTTATCCAGGTCTTTTGAACACTTAAATGTTTGACAAGCACATGCTAACCCACTACACCACCATTTCTCAAGTTTTGTGGATTGTAACCTTTGCTAAATAAATTTTACTTTAAAACCTACTATAAACACACACATACCCACACACACCCACAGATGTACTCCAATATGCTTATTTCATTTTTTTAAAATGCTGGTTGGGACAACTTCAAAAAGGCTAGATTAACAATACCAAAACAACAAATAAACAAAACCCAAGAAACTTACAAGCTTCATGTCAGCAAGAAGCATTATTTTTGTTCTACTGACTATTGTACATAGTATTTTCACTCCATATATGTATCTTTGGGATTCAACTGAATTCATTCATTTATGACCACTTAATACTTCATCAAAAAAATTTTCCATCTGATATGGTATTCCTAAAAAAAGAACACCTTAAAAAACAACACCCTAAATATAGAGCACTAAAAAGAGAATGCTTCTTTAACTTGCCTATGAAATTCTCAGAGAGGTGAGAAACTGTGTGTGTCTATGTATCATGCCTGCAATGTGGTCTTCCTACAGATATCACAAAACAACATCAAGTTCCCAAGTCTACAGAACAATAAAAGTTTATAAAATCAATTACAATTGACTAACTTTTCCATAACACTTGTTTTGTGGGGAAAATGATAATAATAAAGAATATTCAAGGAAAATGTTCAAACTTTAAACATAAAAATTTTACAAAGACAGAACACAAGCATAAAACTAAAAACCCATAGAAGACACAGAACCTCTACGCTAGCATGTAAAAAAGTGACTGCAGCATGGAGAGCTGGCTGACAGAGCCACATGCCTGGAGTCGTGACTCTGGGCTCCGGAGATAGGCATGCACTTCAGCTACACAGTGTAGCTGTCACATTAGCCTTCCTGCGGCACAGTTTTCTCTGCAACAGCGACAACACTAGCTCCTACCTTTGAAGTCACTAACTGTTAATATGAAGGAATGCACAAAGAGATTGCTAACTAACTGGCCAAGCTGTGAGCACATGGGAAGATGTAGCTGAACAACTGAAGTGTTACCTGGAATATACTGGCCCCATAAGGTGTTCTCCAGGCATTCAGAAGGTTGTCCTTTCCAGTGCTTACAAACCACTTGCCTACAGGAAGAGGATTCAAGAAAAGCAATGATTGTGTTACTGTCAGACATCCAAGATTTGTGTAAAGAGCATCAAACTAGTCACAAAGAAACTCAACTAAATTTACAAAAACATAACTCTCTTTTTATTACTTGGGAAGTAAAGCCCTATCCCCTAGATGCAATGAATCATTTATAGGTATAACTAGGGTTAAGGGGTTCATGCCAGAAAATTACAAGGCATTAGGGAAACAGGCAAGTATAAGGAATTAATGTAATTATGAAGAGGGACACAGGAATGAACTAAAGGACCTGACTGAAAATGCACTGTCAGCAGGAGGGCAGAATGACCCTGGTTGACAGAAACTATTAAAAGGGGTTTGCTCACCACAATGGGCAAACTTGAGTGAGAGCACACAGCTCTCATGAAGATGTAGCTGGTATTTGTCTGGCTTGGTGACATGTAGCACTTCCACATTACTGTTCTCCATCCCCACTGCAAGCCACTCTCCAGTAGGGCAGTAGCCCAGAGAAAAGATCTAGAATTAAAACAAGCGATAGTGATGATGGTTACAGAGGACACACTTCCTTTAACTGGGAGGTAATACTTCTGCCAGAGATACCACTAAAATTATGAAGGACAGTAAGATAATTTGAATTTTACAAGATGAAACTGAAGTCAAATGGGTGATCCCATAAAAACGAGACAGATCACCACACTATAGCGTAGCAATCAATTATGTAATTTTGAGATTAAAAACGTGTTAAAAGCTTGTAATAAATGAGCTACCTCCCTCTCTCTACCTCTCAAACCTCCCTCCCTCCCTCTCTCTTTATATATATATGTGTGTGTGTGTGTATTATATATATACACACACATACACACTACTGTATTCTGACAAAAACAATGAACTTTTCAGTTATCTAATGCAGAGATGGAAGCGACCTCGTGACACGTTCACATAGAAACCCATAAAAATATTGCTTTCCCTCATGGTTTTAATGAACCATTTTGACTTTTGATAATGATAAAGTAGAATGCTGCTAAAAAAACTGTCCCGTAATTACATTGTACATTTCACAACACGCGTCTCCTGCAGTGTCACAGGCGCGGTACCTGCGAGGTGAAGTCGTGCTGTTGCAGCTGCCGCCCCTCGCGCAGGTCCCAGGACCGGACCGTGTTGTCCAGGCCGCCCGTCCAGAGCTTGGTGCCATCATTAGAAATGTCAATACAGCTGGCCCCGTCTGTGTGGCCCTGGAATTGCCTGAAAATGTCAAAACAGTGAAAGCCCTTGAAAAGTTAGTTTTTAAGTTAAACTCAATTTAGAACTCAGTGATCAATTTCATTTATAGACTTAATTTTAGTTTTATTATGCTTTCTAATTAGTCAAAGTGATAAAGCATAGAAGCAGGGAGATTAAGGTATAAATGAGATGCTGAATTCCCTTCACTTTTTATTTTGAACACTCAGGAAGTCCCCTTCAAATTCCTCTTACATTTGTACAATTGATGGAAAAAAGAGATTCCCAATTGAAATAATCAGAAGAAAACCCATAGTTACACATATGATATGTAGTCAAGATATATTCTGAGAGCCATCTGGTCACTATGACTTGAAGAAGAGAATTTCAGGGGGTGTAAGGAGCATTTCCCTGCTCCTTACGGGGCGGGCGCAGGGGCAACAGCGCGATGCAGGCGGCCGTGGAGGCCCCGGCCCCGCCCTCATGCCAGGCCTGGGAAAAGCAGGTGTGCTCAGCTCCCCAGAAATCACCCCTCGGGGGTGTACTGCAGACACTAGCAAGGAAGGAGCTAGAAGCAGCTCCTCTAAAAGCTTTACCAGAAGAACAACTTTAATCTGATGATTTTTATGGGGGGGTCGGGGGGTGTCCATCTATACAGCTCAGTCCTGCAGATTATCTGACAGATGGACCACAGAGGCGGCTTCTCCTTACAAACGCCCCTTGACTAATATTAGCTAGACTTGATTACAAGCTTCTTGCTCCCTTTAGTGGATCACACCTTTTGCTTCCTGCTCCCTCAGGTGCTCACATCTGGACTCCTTTCAGGACCTCAGCTACCAATGGCAATCTGATCCGACCTCACTTCTAGACAGGCACCTTAGTTGCGTCTAGAGCTCCTTCAAGGCAGGATTAGAGATAATCGAGTTCACTTTAGAACAAGTAGCACCTGCATGCCTGGGCCCATGATAGGTGCTCAGTATTACTGCAGAAACAAACATGTCAGGTACATACGGCAGCAGGAATAGCAGCACGCAGTGCGGATCTTCACTGGGTTCTACAGATAATGGTGCTTGGTAACAGGCACAGATGGCAAATTACAGATGTCTAATGAGTTCACGGGAACCTTACACACATTAATTATGCAAAACTGACCTCAATTTTTGAAAATCTGAACTGATGACGATTAGCATGTTAAAACAGTAAAAATAAAAAATAAACCCTTTATTTGATAAAGTTCAAATAGCGCAGACAAGATTTTACATTAATGATTTGTCTCTAGCATCTTAAAATGATCCTGTTCTTGAAACAATTTTTAATATGATAATTGCATTTCTTATGCTAAGCTAGGAAGACACACACACACAAGCACACACATGCACATGTGTGCGCAGTTCTGGCACAGGTGGTAAAAGTGACTCCTCCTTATACTCGGGTCAGGGACTCTGCTGACCCACCTCACCAGTGTCTGGTTGTGCAGGTCCCACACGGCGATGTTGCCGTCGCTGCAGCACGAGAAGCAGACCTTGGAGTCGGGGCTGATGGCCAGGGCGTAGCAGGCGGGGGCCGAGGACGTCAGCTCCGCCTTGATGCGTGGGGTGGGAGCCGCCAGGTCCCAAATGGACAGAGTACTGGCCTCCCCTCCCACAATGAGGGTGCGACCATCAGGGAGCAATCGGCAGGAACGGATGTAGTTATCCCTGTTCTGCAGAGACAAAACCCATCAAGAGATTACTCATGAGGAAAAGAAAACAGCATTAACATGAGAGCAGAAATCCATAAAAGTATTGTGTTCCCTCCTGGTTTTAATGAGCCATTTTTACTCATGACAATGATAAAGTGGATTAATGCTAGAAAATTACATGAAATTAGGGAAGTACTTAAACTTGATCTACAAAATTTAGTGCACAGATATTTAATCTTAATTAGCATGAAAATGCAAAGATCTCAGACCCACTCCCACCACCACCAAATCCACTAGCTGCCTGAGTCACCTGCACCTGGGCCCACGTACATGCACTAAAGCAGTTCGCTCTACCCTAAGTCTCTCTCCAGCCTAAGTCATTTACACACACATGTATGCAGGAGCCCTCGCAGTCCTGGAGAAGCTACATCTGGGAATCTGGTACACTAGACCTGGCTGGTGAAAGGTTCCACACCGGCCAGGAAGTATCAGGGGTTGAAGAAACCTGGCAGTCTCTTTCCTTTACCTGACCCTGGGGGTGCCTGGCTCAAGGGCATTGTGGGTTCAACTAAGCAGCATCAACTGGAGGCAAAACTTGATCAAGGAGTGATAGGAGGCAAAAAAATTTCCTCCTTGCTTATATGGTTATGGGAATCTTTGTACATTACGTTCAGTTGAGCAGGAATCAGGCTGCAGCAAAAGTCTAGAGCTGGTGTACAGAAGGAAATCAAACTGAAATTTCCTAACCAACTCAAGGACAAGTGTCCATGAAATAGCTAAGAGGGTATCCCGTGTTTGCCACATGAAGTACTTAGTTACTCTTGTTTCATAAAGTGACAGGTTATGTTGTTTTGGGGCACTTAGTCTTCTATGAGTGCACCATGACCACTCAGTCTTCTTAAAATCCTTTATTGGGCAAAAAAAACAAGGCACCAGGCATTGGTGGTGAAAATTGCACTGGTGCATATGTGTCATGGGAAGAACTGGATAATTCTGCCTCAAGGAACTAAAAGAAGACACGCCTCCCCATCAACTCTAAGTCTCCCTGGCTAAATCTCCCAGTGAAAGACCACAGACCATGGAAGACAACCGCCCACTTGGGATTAACTGTGTGTTACTCATATATCCAGGTCTCTCAGCACTCCATCCTGTTTGCTAACTGCAGGTCTGAGGCCTGATTGTTCATCCATAGCCACTCACCAGACAGTCGAGCTGAGAGACGGGGCTCTTATTGCCGGGGTGGCTGATGTCCCAGACCTTGACGCAGCCCTTCCCCCCTGTGTACACATGTCTCGTGGGGTTGCTGATGGTCACCGCGCACACCACCTCCCCGTGGTTCAGGGTGTTGATCTGGCGAGCATGTCGGGGGATTCCGGGTCCAATGAGGGCATCGGGGGGGAAAGGGACAGGCTGCATCTGACCATCTGCAGTGACGTGGAAGGAGTATGCTCTAAGGGATCAGAGAGAAGAAATAGGAAAGGAGAATGGACACTGTTACTTAACTGATCAGTGTAATGAGATTAAAAAAAGCAACATTTTTCAGTGCTACCTACGACTTGTAAACACATCAAACTTACCTACAATGGTAAAACATTTTTTGGGGGCCACAGAATTAGAGCTATGATCTCTCATCTGCTCTTCACTAGCTGCTGTGACTTAAATCGTTCACTTAGCCTCTCTGACCTTAGCTCTAATCTTTAAAATGGAAGAGAATGTGACCGCCACTTCACAGACAAAATAGTCAATGTCTAGCACGTCAATGACTGCTGCTTCAGGGAGCTTCACAAACTTGATTTGCCTTCTACTTCGGGTGATTGAGAAGACTGGTAAGACTGCCTATAGGTAGTTCTCTCCAATCCAGTGACTCCTCTTAATGGAGGTCAGTAAGCCAAAATTAAGAAGTTTTAAGGCCTTTTCCATAGTCTCATCCAGAGTGGACAGTCACAAATTCTAGTAATTCCAAATGTAATTAGAACCTAGAAGAGTCCTATGTAACTGCCCCACAGGCCCACTGTATCAGTAGTCCCATCTCCAGCTGATTTCCAGGAAAACTACAGTTCAGAAGCATTTGGTTCTAAAATGTAACTTATGCTAGGGCATTTTACCCAACAGACATCTCCAGCTTTAGGGCATGGAGTGAGGGTGGGGACAACACACGAGGCTGTTATGATGCCATATCAGGTCCCTAAAAGCAAGAGCTAGTCAGTGCTGGGGGGACTGAGCTGGGCCAATCTTGAAGATATTGCAGGCAATAGTCCATTTTGGAAATTATGTCATTCTGCTTTGGCATGGAGCTTTGGAACATGCTCTGTTTACGGGAGAAGACTATGAAAGCATTTGTAGATACACAAAGTATAAAAGCTTGAAACAAAGTGCAGGGAAATTTTAAAATTAAATATAAAGGTTATGGTTCTTTGATGTTAAACTCTACAGGCTAGTCATACACATGGAAATTTTGTCCATTACTGAGGGGGTCCTCATAAACCCCTGAACCCCCCAAAATGGATGACAAGTACTGTGACTGGGGAAGACCTGGGAGTCAGTGAGGGTTTTTTTCCCTTTCTCTGCAGATACAGAAGGCTCAGAACTGCACTGCAGAAGTAGAGTAAATATGTCCGATTGCTGAGGGAGGGAGATGACAAGCTAGGAAGACAACAGGCAGTAAGATTTCTTTAGTTAAATCAGTACGACTTGGAGACATACTGGATGTGTGACAGAGAAACCCTGAGGACAAGGCCGGGAATCTGAGTGACTGGGCAGACTGGCAGATGCTAGTAACGGGGATGTCTATCTGAAGGATTCACACGGGAGGGGAGTGAACAGTTTGGTTTTCTTTCACTTGAGGGCAAATGGGAACCCAAATAGTTCAGGAAACTGACTGAGCACTGCGACTGAGAGAGGGGCTGGGTTAGAAAGAGCCAATGTGCGATCAAATGTGTGGTCATTCACAAAGAAGTGAGAGTTGGAACTGAGAAAGAATAATCCGGGAGCAGATTATGCAGTGAAGAGACCAGATGGAGAACCTACAAAAATGCTTACATATAAGGAACTGCAACAAAAACAGAAGTGGATAACCGAGGGAGAGGATCAAGTGGAAAGGGGGAGAAGATAGTCACATGACAACTGGGAGCTCTGGCACGCATTTCCTGTGTACCCCAGTGTGCAGAGCACCGTCTTAACAGGACTGGGAATAAAGCACAGAGGAAAAAACACATCTCCCTGTTCTCTTAAGTCACAGCCTGGAGGAGGTGGGGTGGGCAGCCAAATGGTCAGCAGAAGAGCAGGTTCTTTAGTGAGAGATTCGATATATAAACATAAACATGTCAAAGAGGTAGTGTATGAACACTGGACCTGCCATGGTACATTGGGATTCTGACAGAATGAGGACAGAGGGAAACGGCAATGAAGGTGTGATGTAAATAACGGGTATTAATTACAAAAGGAAAGACTGTATGAAGGGTTGAAGGGTATGGCAAATTAAGTCCAGAGTAAGACACAATGCTAATATTCATTTAGTTGAAAGTATTTATTAAATACCTACTATGTACCAGGCACTACCAGGTGTCAAGGAATCAAAGGTGAACAAGATACATAAAGCTCTTTCCTCCAGTCTATATTCCAGAGGGAAAACAGATTAATAAGCAAACTTTGAGGACAGTAAAAGCTGCGTGCGCGCGCGCACACACACACACACACACACACACACACACACAGTCCGATAAAAGAAACTGAAGGGTGTACAGAGGTTTGAGGTGATGTATGAGCTGACACCTGGAGGAAGGACACAGTTCTTGCACATATGGGACTGGGGGTGAGGGTCGTGAGCCAGGTAGAACAGCAAATGCAAAGTCTGTGAGGCAGAACCAGGCCACAACGTCAGAGTGCACTGGGTGGAGAGTGACAGGGGCCATGGTGCTAAGAGCCTCGCAGGCTGTGCAGAGTGTGGCTATTGTCCTGAGTAGAATGGGAAGTCACTGGACAATTTTATGCAGGGGAGTCACTTGATTCAGTTAATGTTTTGAATGTCATTCTGGATGTTGGGTAAAAAAATGGATTAGAGCAGAACAAATGAAGGAAAACTAGTCAGGGGGCTAGTGCAGACACTTAAGGAGAAGCTGTGAGGGTTTGGTAGACAGTGAGAGAGCTGGAAACAGGTTTGAGATTCCAAAGGTCACTCTGGATGGTTAGAGGTTATGTTGGATAGAACACTTGGATTCTGGTGATATAGTGAAGGGCAAAGACTAGGTCTTCTTTCTGAGTGGGTAAATGGGTAACTGAACTTGGGAAGGGCAGAAATTCATTAGTGATGATGTGGTCCAAGCACTGAGACAAGGCTACGGACAAGATTAATAGGGGCTTGTCCTTACAACATCAGTTACCCAGGCTCTGGGAGGAGGAAGACCTTAAGCCTTGTGTCAAGTCTAATAAATAGTGCAATGGAGGGTTTTCTCAAAATGTAGGAGTGCTGTTCTGAGAAAGATGTGGGGTGAGGAGGTAGAGTATGGGCAACCATAGCTTTTGTCAATCCCACCACTCGTCCAAAAGACTGTAGGATGTGAACTAATGAAAGGGCTGTTCCCCTTTGAGGACTGCAGGGAATGGGGTCCCTCTGGAGAGAGCAATTTCAGTTCAGACCAAGAGGGAAGGCAGTAATGCTTGTAGAGGAAAGCTGAGATTCCGAGGCATGACAGCAGGGGAAAAAGCTAATTGATTTAGCAATTAAGAGGTCATGAAGACTAAATCTTTAAGGAAGAGAATGGAAGGTTATTTCAAGTTTAGATGGTGTTATACATTCTTAATGATAATTTACTTGAAAAGACATCCCTTCTCTTCCCTCTAGAATCACTAAATGGTTTTTAAAGAGCCTTGAGAATTTAAATAGTTAAGAAACCAGGCACACAATTTCCTTCCAGGTTTCAATATGACATTCTTCAACTCAACCACAACCACTTTGTGAAGAACTACTATGTTACTGGAACTCCCTTGTAAGGGCTTCAAGAGCCTACTTGTATTAAGGACAATGTAGTCCTCTGTTTGCTATTAGTACATGTAAGATACTCAAGACAGGGAGGGTGGTGAGACCAGACCTCTAGCACACTCTTAGCAAATTTCAACAAATTCTCTGGTATGTAGCTAGTGGAGAGTTCTGGTATGTGTGATAAAAGCCAGCCTTTCCAAAAATCAGAGAAACGTAAGCTGATATCACCCATATATATAACCTATATTCTGATATTTACCATACTCAAATTATAAACTCAGATTAAGGCACCGGTCTTTACCAGTGTTTTATAATCTAAGAAGCCTGATGAGAGGGTACAGAACTACAGTATTGGAAGCTGCGGAGTGTGAAGTCCTACGGTGACTAAAAAAGTAAAACTAAAGCTTACATTTCATGAGACATGGCATAAGAGGTTGGTTTATGAAATGATTTCACTAGAGGAGGAGGAAGATGGTAAAACCATTCCAGGTGGTGGGAACAGCAAAGAACAAGAACTCCAAAAGAATGTGGTGAAATGATCTGGGAAATTCCTAGATGGGTTTTAATCCAGTGACTCATTTATTCAATAATGATTCCAGAGTAAGCTGAAGGTGGAGATGGCTAGAAGTCTGATAAAACTTATGAGAAAAATTCTAGGCCTAGTTAACTAAAGGTCTGGCTATTATAATTTATAAAGTATAGAAATGACAGAAAATTAGGTTCCAGGAGGCATATAAACCCACTAGTAAATAAATCAGTCAACAAGTACCTGTTGAGGATTTACTACATGTCAGGTATTATTAAGTTGAAAAATACTAACTTTATAGAAACAAAGGTAAGAATAGAAAAAGTTTGTGAATTGTGAGCAGCCTAAAATTCACAACCTGAGACCCTCCGATAAATGCCATATCTCACAGTAACTAGGTTACTTGAAAAACCAAGGTTTTTATCTAATGATTTTAGACTATAAAGTCTCAATTAAGTAGCAAGTGAGGGAAAAAGTTTGTTTTTGGCTTACGTTAAAATTAAACTATGTTGTCATTCCAATTACATATTGAGGATGGAGTGAGGGTGGTAATTCACCAAAGTAGATAAGATGATCCAATGTGAATTATCAAATAAATGGTACTTTATTCATTAGTTTAAACACGTGCTTAAGTATAATTTTGGATAGTATCTAGCAATTCATTTTATAAAAATAATTAGGACAGAGATACACAACTATTTTAAGTCTTTCTGGAGAAAAGCAGTTACTTTTGTTCATAGTAGGGATGGCCCTCAGGTGATTTATGATATTTATGTTCGGGCAGAAAATGCAGCTTCTCTGTTGAAAAATATGTGTAAGACTAAGCTTCCCAATTCTGTATCTTATGATCTAGAAAGTCACATAATGCAATAATTTCTTATGTAAAAATCTAAAGTGAAGGTAGATTATCTCTACACACAAATTCATGTGAATTTATGTCTCATTGCCTGGTTATGTATAAAAACATACCTATGATAGCAATATGGAGTTCAATTCACTCAATCTAATCTTGGCCATTTCTGCCTCCTATAATAGGTTCCCTTGTGTAAGTAATTGAAAAACTAATAATATCCCAGGGCAAAGCCGAATGGGAAATGCTGCTGCAGTTAACAGAACAGCCACCAAGTACCAACGGCAGTGGTACTTGCTGAACGTTACTTGTTTTGTAACGTTCATCCTCATGCCTTCCTTGTTTGGAGTTGTAAGCACTTGTTACAGAAGAGTCTACTGAAGTTCATGAAGTTGAGGAACTGTTCAAAAAACCCCTCTCTTCCTAGTTGTCTACTGGTAGAGTTAAAATTCAAACTTAGATCTTCCACACTCCACAACCACACTCTTTTAGCCACACCATGCTCTCTTTGGGATTCCTGGTGTCAGGTGCCAATTACATTAGGTGTGACTCTCTCAGATTCCAGAAATAAAAATTCTCAACCTGTCTCTAGCTCAATGCTTCCAAAAGGATCTCCAAAATGTTGAATGCTAAGCCTTATGATGGGCGGGGGGAGAGGAGAAAGGGAGGCCAGCTAAGGAGCATCACCTCAGTCAGGTCAGCTGCGATTTGACAGTGGTTCAACTGGCCCAAACCATGCCTGTCATTGCTTCGTTATACATATCTAACACTTTCACCCCTGGGACGAGAGGTGCCACCTCATCTGTTCCAGTGGTTACACTATAGCTGTGGGGGTGACTTGATGGTGAGAGCTAAGTGGCAGCGATGATGCAGAACCTGAAAATGAGATAATACCTCTTCCCTGAAGAGCTGCTTCTTCCCCATAGGTTCACATGGAACTCACATGCACTCCAGTTATGACCTTGCTATTTAGTCACTGCTTGGAACAGACCAAAATTTTAACCTTCAAATACATCAGAGTTCTTGGTCAACAAGCCTTGTCAGTCAGTCAACAACTATTTGCAGCACAAGTACACAGAATTTTATGGTAATTGATATTTATACCCCAACTCTCAAGGAACTGAAAGTCTAATTTGCCTTGCTTTCCTTATTAATCACTCAAATATTTACTGAGCGACTTGGCTACAGAGCAAGCATTGTGCTTGATGCAATAGGGAAGTTAAGGGTAATGTCTAGAGAGAAGTGAGTTACAGAAGGATAAACCACAAATCTGATGCATCAGGTAGATAGTGAAGGAATTTAGGTCAGCCATGATGATGCTGAGGTCAGGCAACATGGGGAGAAAAAGAGGACACACAGGAAAGGACAGGGTGACCGAGTGCCTGCATGGACAGTAGTGAATAAATAAGCAATGGGAGCACAGGTAAGAGATGACAAATTCTTCCCTTTCCTTCCTCTCTTTCCGCCCTGTCTTCTCCCCTATTTCATTCGCCCTTTGAACAAGTACATATTGTGAGGTCAACTACGAATCAGGCACTGTTCCAGGCAAAGGAGCTACTTCTATAATAGAAAAGCAAAAAGTTCTGCTCTGCTCTCATGGAGCTTATATTTAAGCAGAGAGAGATAGAAAATGGTTCTGGACAAGTATGAAAAAGGTAGGGGAATAGAAACTTATGAAGAGGAAGGAAGAGAAGGATGATATTTTAATAAGCCTGACATTTTAGCAGAGACCTGACATGAGACAGTAAACAGACAAAGTGTCATCCCAGGAAGGACTAAGAGCAGATGCCCCGAGGCAGGCAAGCAACCAGGAAAGCCTCTGGGAGGAGGGGAAATTACTGCTCCTGAGGGTCTAGTGTGGTTAGCAGAGAACACTAATGACTGGGCAGTCAGCATCTGTGTGGTGCGTACAGTAGTAGAGGGTATCGATGGAAACGGAGATAAAATATACACACGGACTAGCAAAGCAGGGTGATGCATCCACAGAGAGGAGGGATGAAGCACTCTAGGACTTTAAAGGAAAAGCCACTGTTACCGTCTAGTAAAGTCTTACAGCAGAGACAACTACACAGAGGGAGTAATAAAAAGGCCCATTGGATTGAAAAGGATGTGGAATGAGATACAGAGGGATCAGAATGTGTAAGAGGCTGGGACAGTGGATGTGTTTGCCTTTTTAAGAAGGTTGTGAATCCCCATTCCACGTACCCAACCCAAGGACAAGCAGCAACTTTTTCCTAAAATACAACCAAGCACAAGGCCACACTTCATGCTTTCAAGTTTGATGTGTCTTTTCCCAACATACTCAAAATTTGAGCATCCAGGTTTGTACACAAGACTTTTCCCAAGGCGACAAAAGAATTGCCTTGAAATCAGTAACAGAGAGAAAATCTGACAGCTGGAGATGCCCCAGCAATTTGCATTTCCATATCAGAAGCTCAAGATTTTCAATCGAAAATATAAAAATGCCACCTCATTACCTCTTTTCCTTATGCTCAGAGAAAATAAAAAATCATCTACAAGGAAAAAGACACAAACCACGGGAACTCCCCAGCACTGTCTGTCAATGCTCACAGTTTCAAGGGCCAGCAGGGGCTGGGCATACAGGGGCACTCAGGTACTCACGGTTTTCCTCCTGGAATGCCCGTCAGGTTTGGAGGTATTGCTGGCACACGCATGTGATGGTGTGGATCAAATCCAACCTACAATTTTCCCCAAGCAAAACAACAAAAACAGACACAGTTCCATTAACCTGTTACATCCTGATCAATCTTTTCAAAACCTTGGGAGACTAGATCCTTCAAAGATAAGACCTTAGAGATATATACAGAAGTATTTATTGATGAAATGCTTAGATGTTTATGATTTAGTGATTATATACGTGGGGGGTGCAGCTTATTTGAAAACAATTACACTAATAATTACTGACACTAATGATAGAACTGAGGAGCTCATTGTACATCCATTATTTCCCCACTTTCGTAGATTTAAGACTGAAATAAATGGAATGTAAGATTAAAAAAAGTCCCTCACCTTACACAAGAAAATGGTGCTAATAACATAACTGCGCATCGCTTAATTTACATACATAAAAGTCCCTCAATAATAAACTCAAATTATACATACTACAACATTAACAAAACCGTGGATGGCAGTTATCTGTGTCCTGGAATATTCTGTTCCTAACATCCACACACGTACCACTGGCGATCTCCCGTAGGCGGCGGCTGCTGCGGCAGCAGCAGCAGCAGCGCTCATCTGCGGGGAGATGTTGTGCAGGCCGGCGTAGGCAGCGCCAGGACTGGTCAGCTCCCCGTTCATGCCCGCGTGGGGCACAATCCCAAATGGGGTTGGATATGGACAAGGTACTGCCATTGGGGTCCTTAGACTTGAGGCTACAGACCAAAGTGGAAGGAGGAAAGAGAAAAACCAAAAACAGAGGAAAGGATCGTAAGACATTCTTATGTACCTTAAAAAACAGGAGCCGTGGCTCAAAGGAATTCATTTTAATATCCTCAAAAGTCATTCAGGTTTTCACCTGGGTTCATTCATTTATCTTTAATGAACCTACTATGTGCACCAGACAGGCAAGTGGCAAGCACTTGGTTCAGATTAAATCCCTTTTTCAGTGGCCACTAAGACCAGTAATTAGTATAATGTACCATGATCCCTACATGGTTTTAATTTTTTTTTAAATAAGAAGCATGAGTCCTCACAACACAAGATATTTTTAAAGTATGTATGGAGAGAATGTTCACTACAAAACGAAAATAAGAAAGAAGCATAAATATGTAGAAACATGCTTTTTCTTACTAACCCAAGGGGTCGACTCCTGGAGGTTTTCCAGGCACAGGTCTCAATCCGGGAGTGGAATTACTGCCTGGGGTGGGTGCGTCGGTTCGTGGAGTTGGGGTATTGGACTTTGAAACAGGAGTAGTAGATTTTTCATTCTAACAAGAGATGTAGTGGAATACAGTGGGATTAGAATGCAGTTTTAAAATGATGTCAAACATTTAAAAGGCAGAGGAGGAGGAAAGGCAAAAGGAATGGAAAAGGTTCTTCAGCTTGGGTTTTTACGTTCATTAACTAAAAAGTCCTAGCAAACCAACATATAGAGTTTCCTGAGACCTCAAAACCAATGTTCAGGAGGACATAAATTAAAATCAAATTTAGGGTAGAGTAGACCATTTCCAGGAAACTGGTCTGAGTCAGATGGAGACTGACAAATCATGACATTCTAACTGTGACCGGCCACTTGCCAGGGCAATGGCTTTGATTTAAGGTTGAGTGTTTGAATCAGGTTCTGGCTACAGACTAAACAAAGAGACTACCTGGTTACAGGTCCCATTAGAAAAGATCTAAACCTGAATCATCATAGAGGTCAGCAAAGAGGAGTTGCAATTACAAGAAGGCCAGGAAGAAACAACAGAGAAAAACTTCATCTAAGTTTCTGTCAGAAATACCCCCCTAATTTGCAGATAAACTAAGGAATTTTCTTTCCATTAGCTGAGAATTCAAAAGGTCATTTGAAAACCGAATCCGCCTTTTCCTTTCTTCCTTTTTTTAACGTTATGCTGCAAGGAAATAAGTGGTGAGGAAAAAGGGAGACACATCATTGAAAATGCAATTAACTACAGAGCCACAGAAGAAGGGGTATGGAGAGATTATCCTGACTTGCAAGCAGTTTCATTTTTGCATTTGTGATTTGTGGTGTGAGTCAAGGTAGACTTTTGTAAATGACAGATTACTTTTTAGATAGGAAGGGAAAATTATTACAGCCATATATAGCTTGGTAATTCAAACAAAACTAGCAACAAAATCACATCCAAGCCCAAAACTAAATTTACCATAAACCACAGGCGACAATCTCTACAACCCCAGAGTATATTTCTTCATCTACAGTGAGACACATTTCACTCATTTCCCCACACCCCTTCTCTATCCTTATGAAAAGACTGACAAAACAAACATCCATCACCAACACATCAGTAAACTAATTTTGCTCTGAAAATACTTTCGTCAATTAAACCTGAATAAGGAATACATATATATAGAAATAAAGGTTAGAAAAATGTGAAAAATACAGAATTAAAGAATCAAAACTCAACCATCTTGAAACAGGCAATACTAAGAAAGATGGTGAAGAACTGCTCACAAGGCTAAGTTCTTTGGATTTGGAGGAAGGAGTACTGCTAGAGGATGCGATCGAGGCTGGGCTGATAGGGGCATCTTTCTTGAGCAGGCGTGTCTTGTCCAGGCCATTCTCTCTGGGGGAATGTGTTGGGCTCCCTCGAGGGGACGATGGATCCTATAAAGGAACATGGGGGTATGAATGCAGCACAGCACACTGACAATGCTGAAGTACCTGGGTGTGGACCCTTCTAGTCACAAGCTTTTAGTAGCTTAGAAATGCAACATATTCTGGGATAGGTAGGACTCACTGAATTGCTGGAAGACAATACTTGGAACTGAGGTCAAAGGAAAGTACTATATTTATACTAATAAACAAAGCAGAATCCTACAAATCTGCCAATGAGATCTGCAGGTTGACCACAGAAGTCTGGCGTGCATGAACAGCAGCATGGGTGAGTCAAGTCTGGTGAAAGCAACATACTCGTACATGATAGAAAAGAATGACAATTAAAAAGTAATATAAAAATATTCGGGTAAAGAAAATGTAAATTCCTCTAGAGCTTAAGAAAACATTTTGGATGCTAACTGTTTGGACACTAGTCATTGTTACTGCTGAGTAAAAGCAAGAAGTTAAATGAGCCATAAACATACCTCATTGGAAACGTCAACCACCAAGTTGTCATCACTCTTCTCACCATCGCTGTCCTGCATTGACAAGTGACAAGCATTATCTCCTCTCCCAGGGGGGAAAAAAGCCAGATTTCCCCTAGATAAATCCAGACTAACTCCTTGAGTCTTGCCTATACAGGTGGGCATGATTTAGTCTGTCAGTATTTTAAAAAATAAAGTAAGAAGCCACAACGTTAAAGTTGGGAGTTTTCAATAAAAATCCAACTTTACAGCTTTTCTCTGGAGGTCTGCAGTCTCGCAGGGCACCACCACAGGAGCAGAACAGGGACTACTCATCTCCACACAAGCCCCATCCAGTTTGTTCCCTTTATTATGTGGCCTGAAAGATCAGTCACTGAAGGAAAATGAGCTTCAACACATGCCAGGCACATTCTGGAAGTTGCTGCAACTTCTATTCAACTAAACTTGCTATATTCCCAGCACGTACATGCTAGATATTGTAATAGGGAATCTATGATTTTACATCTTTTTCTTAACAATTCAACCTGACCACAGAAAATTCAACCACTCTGAAATATATGGACAGAAGCAAATACGTCTGGAGAAATAACAATATGGGGCCTCCAAGTCTTCCATTAAGCTGCCAGATAAAGCACTCTGGTTTTCACTCACATACACATGTGCACTCTCCTACACATACAGACTTCAGCTAACCAAAGGAGTCACTGCTATAATTCTCCTAGTTTGCTGTTATCCTGTGTTCTGGTTTTGGCTGGTGAAAGTGAACTGATAGAATGGAGCTTGACAAAAGGCTAGGTAAACTGGCCAAAGTAAAGGGGAATGAACTTACATAACGAGCTGCAATTTCCTTTTCCTCAGTTTTCTGCTTTTTGCTATCAGAGGAGTAGTCTGTGGAGTTTCTGTGCTTCTCAGCACCTCGGAAACTGGCTGATGGGGATACTGAAGAGCTCTGGAATTAGAAAGGGAAGGAGCATTGAGAAATAAATGATCGTCCATTTAACAGTGTGATTTTTTTTTTAATCACTTGAGACTGTATTTCCGTTTTGTTCATTAGTACACATTTGCAAAGCTGTTAAGAGGAGCCAGGAGGGGAGAAGGTGAAGGAAGAGAGATAGAGAAGAGAAAACAAGGTGAAAAAGAAAAGGGGGAAAAGGAGAGTAAGTAGAGGCTTGAAAAGAAGGGGGAAGTAGAGATGGGAGAGGGAGTGAAAGAAAAAGGGAGGCAGGGAAAAGTGTAAAGGCAGCACAAAGAAGATGTTTACACTGGTCTCGGGGAGCCACAGAGAGCTGGAAAGAGAGTAGACAGAAGACGAAAAGGAGGAAAAGGCTAGCCTTTTTCTTTTCTTTTCAAATTTGCTGGCTAATGAATGGTAACCACTAAGTCAAACCTCTACAGATAAGCTATGAATAAATTAATGACCAGTTTGAGAGAGGTACTAATGACCAGTTTGAATAGAGGTACTCTTTGGGCACTTAAGGGCCCAAAATTAGTGATCATAATGACAGGATGGTCCTAAATACAAAATTTCACTTAGTTCTGTATCTTAAGGGGCTGGCAGATGGAGAGAAGCAGGTAAAAAAACAAATGAACGAAAAACCCAAAACCAAATTCTACCTGTAAAAAAATGTACTTTATTCCTTCCTGAGTCTTAAGAGGTTCTGTAAGCCTGCTTTTTATTTCTGGAAACTCAGGAATACCACAGGGGCCAGAGAATAAAGAAAAATTGTCCTTCTCTCTTGGGAAAATGGTCAGGAGCAATAAGCACAGAGTTCAGACATCTCTGCTTTTACAAAGAGTTCTCAACTGGAGGAGTCCCCCACATAGAAACCAAACAGTAGCAACAAGATCTGAAGCACAGAGGAGTCTGTCTGGTATTAAGGCCAGGTGGTTACTTAACATTTAGATGGTATGAGAGGTTAAAAGCATGAACGAAGAAATGAAAAAATTGTCAATGAAATCTGCAAGTGACCTTCAGATTTAGCTAGTGACTCCACACCTAGTTCCACAAATCAAACAGAAGCCCTAAATGAAGATGACGTGGAAGAGAGGGAGTAAGATTTAATACAGAGATAACCTGATGAGTTGCCAAGGCCCT
This sequence comes from Scalopus aquaticus, assembly GCA_004024925.1. Classification (NCBI taxonomy): domain Eukaryota; kingdom Metazoa; phylum Chordata; class Mammalia; order Eulipotyphla; family Talpidae; genus Scalopus; species Scalopus aquaticus. The sequence continues at coordinate 58,562 of PVIJ01001967.1, forward strand.
CAGCAGAGCACCAGCAGCCTCCCAACTGCTAAACTGAATCAGCCTAGGATAAGAAACAGCTAATCTTGGAGGGCAGAGGAAAAAATACTTGGGCGATAAGAAGAGTCTAGGAAGAATAAAGAATTACCACCAGAGTAACAGGCTGGCGTCCAAATCAATCCAGAAAACCACTCAGTAAAGTTCTTCCTTACTTGTAACTTAATTCATATTTCCTAGAAAGATAATTCTTTGCATCCCCCCACCCCCTCATATTAGCCTGGTAACAATAATTATCATTTATAATGATGCACAACGTAAGAACCTTATTTATTTATTTATTTATTTATTTATTTATTTATTTATTAATTAATTATACACTGCTGAGAGGAGCAGCGGGCGAGGCAGGAGAGGTCTGCCGCACCATGTGGGATTCTCCCTGCCCGGGCGTCGAACTAGCGTCGCCACTGCCGACAACACCACAGCGCAGCGCCCAACCGCTGTGCCACCAGGGAGGCCCGTAAGAACCTTATTTTTAACTACTGGAACAATAGGGTACCTGGTCCTACATTCCATTTTACTTCCACGGAACACTTTCTTGTTTGGCTAAAGTTTAAAGCCTGTTGTTACAGGGCCTCCCTGGTGGCACAGCGGTTAAACGCTGTGCTGTGGAGCTATCAGAAGCGGCAACTCGAGTTCGATGCCCGGCCTGGGAGATTCCCACATGGCGCGGCAGACCTCTCCTGCCTCACCCACTGTTCCCCTCAGCAGTGTGCTTCCGTCTATCTGCCTGTTTCGCTCCCCATTATGTCTCTGGTGAACCCTCTTGCTGCCTGATGCCTCTGGCCTGTACCCCAGCTTGTATGTATAAATAAAATCTTTAAAAAGAAATAAAAATAAAGCATGCTGCTACAAAAAAACCAACAGAATTTTCATCTTTAGTACAGCTACCAACAGATCAACCCAAGCGGTCAGTTATGGTGATGGCAACTCCATCACCAGCTCCAAAGGCAGAGGTGAAAGGTGGGAGTTTGGCAGAGGAAGAAGATGAGGACTAGTGAGTAGGGTGCCCACTGATAGGGGCTGAATTCTCTAAACCTGTCCTGTATTAAAATCTCTTAAGGGCTTTATATCAGTATGCTGTATTGTATGTACCAAATCTTGTAACTGTCCCTAGCAAACATTCACCCTTAAGTTCAGAGGCAGAAAAGGTGGCAGGCATTAACAGTAAGATCAAAGACTGAAGTAAAGCATCAGAAGTCAAACAATTTTAAAGCGTGAACTGCTTCATGACTTTCATGTGTTTCCTCAGAACTCCAATCCTCATTCTAAGCAGTAAGACTTGGGTAACTGTGCTTCGCTTCTGTACCATGACCCAATGCACTCAGACTTTAAAGACCCTTACTCCATTGAAATTATGCACTTAGAAATCATTTGTGAGTGACTACCTACAATATTTAATGTTAGGACTTCACATTCTGTTTCTCCCCTCTCCATTCTATCCTTTTACATTTCCCAGAGATTCAACTACTTCTCCCCCTTTCTTAAAAACAGTAAGTTGTTTCTTATCACCTACAGGAAAAAACACCCAAATTTCTGAGCATGGCCGTTTCTCCAAGCCCTTGACTCCATGCCATTCCAGGAGTCTTGTCTCAAGGCTATGCACTTGTTCTCAGTGTTCTATGCATTTTCATTCTATCTGTAGTCTTTTTTTCTTGGTTTATGAGAACATGCATTCCCTCCCTATCTTTCTTTTGAAATACTCTTCATTCTTAAGAATGGGTTCTAATGTCACCTTTCAAAGCTCCCTCAGAGGCTGTCAGGCAGAATTAATCACTCCTTCTTGTTTCCATAACATTTTGCTCACCCAATGAGGAGCATTTGCAATAAAGTTATGGCTATTTGTTTATAAGGCCACTTCTCCCAGTCTAGGGTATGAATTCCCAGGGGGCAGGAGCATACAGCTAAATGAGCAGCAAACTGCCCAGAAATATTTTGAACACAAATGAAAGAAGAGCCTCTGTACACTCCTCAATCTTAATCCAAAATTATGGGCCTCCCTGGTGGCACAACGGGTTAAGTCTCAGCCTATGAAGCTACCTGCAGCCACTGCAGCACAAGTTTAATCCCTGGCCAGGGAGCTGCCCATATGGCACAGCAGACCTCTCCTGTTTTGCCTGCTGCTCCCCTCAGCAGTGTATTTCAGTCAGTGTGCCCTGTTCTGCTCCCTGCTCTGTCTCTGGTGAATCCTCTCACCACCCCACATCTCTGGCCTACACCCCAGTTCTTGTATGCACAAATAAAATAAATCTTTAAAAAAAATTAGTGTGATATATTGCCTTTAATAGGGCCATGAAAAGTCCACAGGAAATCCATCAGAGTAAGATCAGAGTAATGGGGTCTGCTGGAATCGGCAATACGGCGGCTCTACCTCTCCATCTTTACCCTTCACCTAGATGCCTTCATCCCATATATTTATTTCACCAAAAAAAAAAAAGACTGAATATGTGCAAAATTAATAATTACCTAAGTCTTCTAACTCTGATTCACTCTAATAAAAGTTATTTCTACTCTGTCCAAAAGACAAAACTGTTTTTCAAACAATGATGAAATACTTCCTTACAAATGAATACTAAATGGTAATACTTATTTAGATCTCTAGGTTTACTGTTAGTGCACATGTACAGATAGCTATATTTTTCTTATAATACATGTAGTACTTATTTCTAAAATTTTATTGGAGAACAGACTTAAATGTTGGAATTTCCTGGTAGAATGATAAAGTAGGTAATTATCAGTAACATTTAAAGGTTAAGCTGCACAATGGGTGCTGGGGCAATCAGCAGTGTTCTAATAACATAATTGCTCTGGAATCAAATTGGACTTGGCAGGGACACACACCATGAATCTTACAAGTCCACCAATATGCCATTGGAAGGCCACGTGGATCACTGCTGGGCATGCGAACAGGAGGAATTCACTAAATATTGTGAAAGTCATGCTTTTACTAGAAAAATGTTTTTATTTCTCTTTTATTTTTCAAGTTGTATTTTTTTTTTGAGGTGACAATGGTTTACAACACTGCATGATTTAGGGGTACTGGTTCATACCTCTTCGGAGATATATTACCACTCCATACCGAACACCAAAGCACCAGTCATGCCCCACCATAGACCACTGGCTTCCCTACCTCTATGTTCCCCAACCCCCATCCTCCCACTCCCGTAGTCTCAATATCGTAGTTAGATTTCAGATTTATTTTGGTTTTATGTGTTTCTTTATGTTCCACATAGAAGTTAAATCATACAGTATTTGTCTTTTCCCCACTTATTTCACTGAGCATACTCCCCTCCAGCCCCACCCATGTTGTTCCAGATGGTAAGACTCTTGTACAGTTGAGTAGCCCACTGTGAATATACACCGCATCTTCTTTACCTGCTTTATCCACTCATCTGTCCTTGGGCACTTAAGTTGTTTTCACACCTTGGTAATTGTAAATGGTGCTACAATGAACACAGACATACATGTATCTCTTTAAATTAGAGCTAATATTATATATTTAAATTAGAGCTAATATTAATAGTAATAAATTAATATAAATTAAATATAAATACCTAAATGTAGAATGCTGGTTCACACACTATATCTATTTCTGGTATTTTGAGAACACTCCACACTGTTTTCTATAGGAACCTGACCAGTCTACATGCCCAACAACAGTGTGTGAGGGTATCTTTTTACCCACATCCTTATGTGTTGTTTCTGGTCTTTTGATATGGGCTATTTCAAGGTGTGAGATGGTATCTCATTGTGGTTTTGATTTTCATTTCCCTGACAATAAGTGATGAGTATTTTTTTCTGTGCCCACTGACCGTCTTTATGTCCTTTTTGGAGAAGTGTCTATTTAGCTCCTCTGCTAATTTTTTGATTGGGTTATTTGCTTCCTTGTTGAGATGTATCAGTTCTTCGTAGATCTTAGGTATCAGTCCCTTGTGGAATGTATGATGTGCAAATATTTCCTCCCATTTGTCAGTGTCTTTTTGTCTTAATGATAGTTTCTTTCACCGTGCATCAGCTTTTTAGTTTGATGTAGTCCCATTTGTTTATTTTTGCCTTTGTTTCCCTTGTTATTGTAGTCGAATCACCAAAGACATCATTGAAGTTGATGTTGCCAAGTATATCTATGAGGGGTTAGCTATTTCCCAAGCGTTCTACTTAATAAACCTACTGGAGCTGCATCATCACTGCATAAACGTACAAATTTAATGTGTCTTTTTAGAGTTTGATCATGAAAATCTATCAGCAACTTTGTTATGAACAGAAGGTCACAATCAGAAGCAGTGGCCAATTAAGAAGGCAAACTACCCTAAATGTGAATGTTTTATAAAATGCCATCTTTATAAAAAGTAAACATTTACAATGGGAAGTCAAAAACAACAAGGCAGATGATGTGTTTAATGAAGGAAAAATGGGTGGCGGGGGAGGGACAACAAGAAACCAAGAAAAAAAAAATAGAAACTTTAAAGTCTTAAAGTCTCAATTGCTATGGTAGCAAAAGATAGGCTCTAAAGACAGTTATTCCTAACATTGTAAGTTAAGTTTGAGAGCTTAGTTGGAAACTCAAACACAGACTTCAGAGACAATGCTGACAAAATCAGTCGGAAAACTGACACCTCCCACAATCTAAAGCAATGGTCCTGCTCCTTCACCTATGCTCCCTGCCACTTCTAGATCAAAGATGACAGTATATGAGAAAGAGCTGGTAGTGTTATAATTAGCTAATTTTAATAACAGGTAGCAGAGATTTTATTAGCAGCCAACAGCATCTCTCTGGAGTCAGACTGCCTGGATTTGAGCCTACAGTCTTCCACTTTAATAGCGGAATATAGCCCTGGGGATGTTGTTCAGTTTTAGGCTCTCTGTAGTCTGGGACAAAGACACCCACCCACCCCCTCACTGGGATGCTTTGAGAACCACGTGAAAGAACCCACAAAAGTACAAGGCACAGTCCCAGGCAGATAACTGAGTCTTTCTGCACCAGCAATTTGGCGCTATGATGCACTGCACTCCACTCACACTCCTACTCACTACAAAGAGAGGTTGGTGACCTAGTGTGGACCTCCTATTTTAAGAATCACATAAATACTATTCTAGGCATTTGTGTAGCACTACCCCTCAGCATAAATATCAGATGGTCCATAATGATAGGGTTTCAGTGGCTGCTATTAACCAAAACATCTCCTTTCAACAATCACAATAAGGATTTGGTTCAATAGTATACCAAGGCAGAACTATAAACACCACCTCCACATTGAACATTCTAATTAGATTTCAAATGCACATCAAGCTAAACCTGCTTTCTACTCACAGAGGTGCAGTGCTAGGTTGTCCTAGTCCATTCACAAGCTCCCAACCAGAAAAGAATATGCTAAAAGTTGAGTGGATAACTATGATCGAGAACTGTAAAGCTTATCTGTTATGGCTTATTTGGTCGTCATCAGCTGTCACCTTCAAACGCCCCATTTACTCATTCCCAAAGGGTAGCGGGCACCATGAAAATCTGTGTAGGGTGACTGCAAGTCCTGCTGTGCCCTTAGCTTCACCTGTTGTTCAGGCATTTTACTCTCCAAAACAGTCCAGCTTAGATGACAAACTGCCGTTACTCTAACTGTAGACCATTCAGTACAAGGAGTTATCTTGGGCTGAGGACAATCAGAGCATGCCACCATTGGTGGGGGTGGGGAGGACAGACTCAAGAGCCCTGTAGACTCTTCATTGATGCCATAACCCCAATGAAGTCTGCAGTCATCATTTCCTTTCAAAAGACCAATGTCTGAAACAGAAACAAATATTGGTGACTTTCCTGAATTCAGAAAAGCCAAGATACTGCTGGAGATCAGAAGGAACTCGGCTTACTTTCCTCCTAGAAGAGGGGACTTCAGGAGGAATTTTAAATGATGAGTCATCTGGAATCAATTATCATAACCAGTCCTCAAAGCATCTCACAGTTATAAAATATTCACAAGTACTAAAGAACTGATATATACCAAATTAACCTAGGGCCACATCCCCCCTATATTCTGGTTGAGATTTTACTGTGCAACATTACACAAAATGTTTATATTTTCATAGAGCAGAGGTCTTTATAACTGACAAAATTTTTTGACATTTATTATCTCATTTATAAAGAAATAATAAGGAGAGATGGGGAAAATAATCAATTGAAAAAATTTAACAGGAACACTTTAAAATGAAAAGTATTTGGTCAAAGCACACTTCTTACATTCTGACTCATAATGCATGCAAATTCATGCAAATTAAAATTTACAGCATGCTGGTGGTGAGAAACCCAAATATGGTAGGGCTCCTAGCCAGTCAACTGGTATCAATGTACTGCTCATTACAGTTAGGGCTCTTTTTATAACCTGCTTGATTAAGGAAGTCATTAAAAAACGCAATCTGTATATAACCCTCACAGAACTTGCTTTTTCCAAATTAACATAAATCAAAATTCACCTTTAAAAATGACTGGGACTTTCTAAAGACCCATCCTTGTTAAAGCACATTTTAATAAAATCTCCATATAAAGCAATGAGTCTGTTCTTAATACATGTTTCACCTTCTATAACATTTTGTGAAAAACACATTCTTTAAAATGTTCTGTTGTTCTCTTTCTGTTTCTATCCCAGTCAAGAGAAACCTGATCAAGATAAATTTCTTTTGCACATAGTCCTGATTCTATCAAACGAGAGGAATGGTGAAGAAGAGAAGCAGTGCGTGCAAGGCCATGCTCTCTAGGTGCTACAGTCAGACAGTTCGAGTTTCAAGATCAGGTTGTACCATTTGCTGTGGGCCTCAGACAAATTAATGAAGCTCTCTCTAAGCTTCCATTTCCCCAGTGGGTAAAACAAGGACAACAGAGCACTTTCTTAGAAGACTGTTGGGAGGATTAGAGGAAAGAGCATGTTGTGAAAATCAGTACCTAGCATCATGACGAACTACTCTTTTGCAGTTAGTGTGAAACCCACCTACCCAATCTTAAGTCCACTTACGAATTCATTCAGTAAGTCTTTACTGAATATCCATGAAGTCCAGAAGTGCAAACACAGATAAACACTCCAGCAATGTTCCATGAGTTAAAAATATTTAGAACACAAAAGTTTTACTTCCCTCCACCCTTCGAGCAGAAGATACGGGCACTTCAATATTCAGTCATTCATGTTTTGTTTCCATGGCCTCAGCATTATGTATTACTTGGTCAGGATAAAATGCCCTAATAATTTATAAGGTATCAATAAAATTGATTTTAAATTAGAACATTATCTTAATGTCCTCTTGGGGTTTCTTGACTGTTATTTCCTCTTCCTGGAATAAAGCTGTTGGCTCTGCCCCAGAAATTTCATTAAATACAGTAACTTTAGCTGGCAAGCTGAACTGCTAGAACATAATTCTTTGACACAGAAGAAACAGGCTTGATTCTTGTGTAGATACCATGGCTCTGCTCCCTTATTAGCCAGTGTCTGTACATGTGATCCAAAATTTGTGGGGATAAGAGGAGAAAAGTATATCCCCTGATCAGTGAGGGAGAAGAGCAAGCAAAGCTAATTAATCAATCTCATTCCTGATTATTAGAGATGGTGTAGTATTAAATGTCTTCTAGAAACTGTAATACAAATTGCTAAGTGTACACAAATATTGCATAAGCTTCACTTAGGTCACTTTTAAATTGCCTTACAACCCCCAAACGCTTCATGTCCTTCAGTCCTATGGCCCTCCTCAAAGTATGCAGGATCTAACATTCCTATGTGTATTTGTCCTGCACAAGGAATTCCCTCCCCTCATTTAAATGGACACTATGTACCTTACATGAAGACATTATATAGTCACACGCACCTGCCACCTTCTTCTGGGACTGGTGGGTTTTTTTTTTTCCTTTTTTCAGAAGAGCACCTATAAAAAAATATCCTAAATCATTCATTCACCTACTGCCCTATCACCAATGTTACTCTCACTGACAAATGTGATTTGGAAAAAAAGGGGGGAGTTGGCTGGCAAATACCTTCTTCCTGAATTTTCTGGGAAAGTGAGCTGGCTTTAGAGATATTCTTGTACTGTTCTCTGTTCCTGAATCAAAATATCAACACGCTTCCAACAGCTGCTTTGAAAGAAGCTGAAGTAGGGTAGCTGCTCAGAAAAAATAAGTGACTCAGCTTTAAGATTTGGCAAGCTCTATCTTAATGGACCAGAATCCTCATTTTAGTAACTATTAAAATTTATTGGAAAAGAAAGTCTTTTCATGTTGCTATTTTTTCCAGTAAACTGTTTTAATCTATTTGAAAGGCTAAACATTTTTTTTCCTCCAAGAGTGGTAACTCCACAGAGTCTCATATATATTCTTATGTGCTGTGTATGCAAATATTACTCTATAGAGCAGTGGAGGTAATTCAGCGGGAACACAGAAGGAAAGGGCAGTGTATCATTTTAAAGGTAGGCTGCCTAATAGTTTCAAGGCTGCTAATCAGAAATTCCATGTCTTCTTCATACCACCTCACAGGGATGAAATAGTTTTCAATGATCACTTAGCCAACTTCACCACAAAATCCTCCACTAAAATATTAAAGTGAGTTGTACTCTAGAACAGAACTGACAAACAGAAATATAACAAACAAAAAAAATAAACAGAAATCTAACAGAAACAGAACTATGTATGTATTTAAATTTTTTCTAGTAGCCAGATAATTAAAAATTAAATAGGCACAATTAATTTTAATCACACATTCAATCCACTGTATCCCAAAAAATGTGTGAACATGTAATCAATGTCAAAATTATTAGTGAGTCATTTTACAATCTTTAGTACAAGGTCTTTAAAATTTGGTGTACATTTGACACTTTTAGCACATCTTAATTTGGAGCGGCCACCTTTCTGGTTCTGAACAGTCACACATGACTACCATATTTGAATACACAGGTTTAAAAATCCTTGAAGTGACAATAGGAAATCAACACCCATTAGTGAACACAACTGAGACTTTATAGAAAGTATAGGCCTGGACTCTGCCTACCTTCTCCCATTTCAGCTGGAAAGTTTTAAGAGTGCTAGACATCCATAACTCTCACCTGTCCGTGCAGGCCTCTGCCAAGACCTCTCTTCCCCATCCTCTGAGTGGATAGAATTTTTTCACTTTCATGTCTGAGATTCAACGCTACCTGTGCAGAGTCTTGATGATGCTATCCAACGTGACCCGCCTGAAAATGTCATTCATAGTCTCCTGTTTACCTCCTTCCTAATATTTGTATCAAAGCCATTATTATATCTGTTTGTCTCTTCTACTTGATTTGAAGTTTCACGATGTCAGGGACCATGCCTATTTTCATCACCAGGAAAATCCTATACTTGAATTTGTGCCTCAATTAACATCTGCTGAACAAATGAATACAAAACTTGATCTGCTTGTGAATCAATGCTCATGCATGTGTCTTACTTGTTCCCAGATTATTTTCATTATGTTGAGATTAGAGATAACACATTTCTGAAGGGCATGTATTACTGTCTTATTTCTCACCACTTACTATAATGACTGTGACAGTCAGAAAAACGGGTGTACGGGTATGTGGGGGGTGGGTGTGGGCTGGGGTGTGTTATGTGTGGGCACATGTGAGCACACCAAAGGAGGAAGGCAGCCTGCTGAAGTGGCAATTTTCAAAGTGATGTAGTGACAAGACAATTTTCAGGACTATCCTAAAAAGAAGCTATCAAGAGGAAGCAGTGAAAAGAGTAAAACTGAAACAAAGGTCAGCATGGTGGCCAGGTAGAGAAGAAAAGTGAAAGGGGGTTGCCTTTTCACTGTCTGCTCCCCTGCCAGTCAAGGGCAAAGGTTCCTCCCTGCAAGGCCAGTGCCAAGCTGGATCGCTGGGTGGGCTCGCAAGGATATTTATTGTTGCATAAATGTATTGAGGCCATCAGTTTTTGTTCTGCATTCTAGTTCTGAATAAGAAAAATCCTGAGCATAAGGAAGACATTTTTCGACCGTCTTTCCACGTCTCTCATCATGTAAATATCAGCTGTCTATGACCAGAGAGAAACAAATCTTACTCAAGTCTGACTACTGAAAAGGCAAGATTTAAATGAATCCTGCCTGGCAAACTCACTATGTGAAGAATGCAGACATCAGCAGCTTTTCCCGCGACCATTCATTTAGAGAATAGTGAACCCTAGGGATCTCTTTGAAACGTTTATCCCCCAAGGAGGTATGTTGTAAAAGGAAAAAACCCTCAGAATTCTCTTTTTCTAGATTCTAAGTCACCACACACAGATGACAAAAGTAAAAGTCAAATATACGGCAGATACCATATTTGCTTAAAAAAGAAAAGCTTTATATTGGTTGATTGTTAAGTCACAGATGACTAAATTTTTATGTAAATTTTTGGTATGTAAAGCAACATAAAGCATTAATACCGGTTTAACAAAATGACTTCAGTAAACTGAGGAATGAAAACCAATGAGACACAGATATTAGAGATACAATTTCAAATCATTCCCAAGAAATGATTTCAAGCAGCAGCTTTCACTGGACAACTAGATCTAAAGATGCAACGGTTTGACAAAATACATGAAACATTGCAAGAACGGGTGGATGTGTCTAGATTACTCTGGTCTAACCAGGAAATAGCATCCCACCGGCCAGGGCTGAGATGTTGCAAGGGAGTCAGTTCAGGGTCTACCTTCTTCTTGCCTGCCCCTGGCCTGCAACGATCATAGGTCAGAGAACTAATTATAAGAGAAGTGCAGGAACTATCCCAGAGATTTGCTCTATTTGCCATCCCAAACAACCATGAGCACTGGTCTGCTGCTCCTGTCTCTAACCTTCCCCTTTTCCATAGCTCTACCCCTCACGCCCCACCTCTACCCTGCCAGCAAACCTCTGTCAATACTTCAGTCTTACCGGTGGCATTACGGGCTAAAGAGGTTGTTGACCCCTATTCTAACATGTCCTTTTAGGTTAATTACTTTTGTATACTTGGTGTACCCAGTGACATTTAATCACTATAGCTCTATCGGGTAAACAGAACAGAATGGAGCCAACTGCAATTTGGCATCAAGCTAAATGGTGCTGTAATAGCAGTGTGCTGAAAATGGACTGGAAGAAAATACTCTCACTCACCACTGAAAAATGAGGTGAATACCATTCGATCAATCACTATTTTATTAAAAAGAAGAATACTAGCTCAGTGCTATGTTTTTGCTATTTAGTACTAAATATGGCTTGAAGGACCTCCTGCACTTTGTCGTCTAAGAACAGTCCAGTAAATGTTTGCTGAATAAATGAAGATAAAAATAACCCAAAGTGTAGGCACTGGCATAACTTCTGTAGTATTCTCCCATTCAGTAGGATGCTCCCGTCTGATGTACACCCCCCAACACACACACACAAACAGTATATGAGTGCGGAAGAGCCCACTGCTACCACAGCCAACAGTCTATTATCTTGTTAGTCTTATGGTTTGTAGGGCACAAGACTCTAAAAGCAAAAGACCCCTCAGCCTAGCGTGTACAAAAACGCATGTAAGAGCACAGATTAAATCAAATATCATGTCACTTTTGAGACAAAATTTACTAAAACAGTCAGTCAGAAATGTCTTCTACTGAAAATGGAGAGTGGATCAGATGCCATCAGCAGACGTAACAGAGCCAGTCAGACCCCAAGAGGCAGCGGGTGATCAATAATGCAGAAGGGCTCTCAGGACTAGTTGGGGTGAGAAGAAAAGTGAGGCTTTACTCCTCTATCTAAGGAATAAAAGACTTTGCGAGCAGTCTCCCACTGAGATGCCAGACAAATTCAACTTTAGTTGAGGGTTACTCTGTGTTGGCAAAGTGCTAGACACTGGGAATACGAAGTGAATACAAGGTACTGGTTTTAGAGCTCCAAGGAGTCTAACGGGAACGGGGTGAAGCAGAATCATCACTAGCTTGAGCTTGAGTGCTCTGGTTTTAAATTTCAGCTCCAGCACTTACTAGGTGTGCAATTCCAGGCAAGTTAAACCATTGGAAGCCTCAATTTTCATACCTGTAAAATGGAGATAAGGGTATCTTCCTACAGGGGTGTCATAAAGATTAAATGTGGTAACTACATGAAGTCACACACATACTTTCTTTCACGCTTTTTCTGAAACATGGTTTATTTCTATAAACCAACGAATGACCAAGTCTTTGCAAGCAACCTCACCTGGGCATTAGGAGGCCCTCAGAGCTGCTGTCAATGTCTCTCTTGATCTTCCTGTGAGTGATGGAAATGGACAGTGTCTTAAAAGCCTCAGATTCTGGGGGAAAGCCACTTCAACTTGAATCTGAAGCCCAGATTCCAACAATTCAGATAGCATAATCTCCAGGGTGGATATCTGCCTGCCATCATGGCTTGTTTCTCTCTTCCAAAGTTCTGTTCGTACTTCTTATTTATAGAACTCATGTCAAACATACCTTCTAGTAATACCTTGCATTAGGATGACAGAGTTTAGACTAGACTCGCAACTTCAACTTCTCTGGAACTTGACAACTGACTCTAAAGTTAGCGAAGCATCAAAACTAAAGGGGAGGGAGAAACACAGTACGTGTCCCTTGTTAACAACTAAACATTGTCAGCTACTTAACTGAGCCCCAACTATGTACCAGACACTCTACTAGGCCCTGATACAGACTACAACAGGAAGGGCAGACTAGGACCCTGACCTCATAGAACATTCGTTCTCATAAAGGAATATAAAAATAAGTTGTTATTAATAAAATTTTTTAAACGTGAATAGTAATGTGCAAATGGCATGTGATCAGGTAGCCTGAGACAGCCTCCCAGAGAGAAGGCATTCCGGCTGACACCAAAAGCAGAAGCTTAGAGCCATCCATGTGAACAGTCAGAAAGGTGTTTGAACGGAGGAACTGGAGGGGAGAGCTTTGTGGTGAGGGGCAGGAAGGTGAGCATGGGGGCAATGTTGGGAGGCCTTACTGTGCCAGGCCCAGCAGGCCAAGGTGAAGTCTGTTTTATTCGAAGTGCCCCTAAAGGAAATGCCAAGATGACACACGTTTTAAAAATCACTCAGGAGATCTTCCAAAAGTTCTGTTAGAGGGGGTCAGAGTCAGAGTAAGAGTCTTAAAAGCACTTAAGAACAGAAAAGATTATGCTGCCTAACTTCCAACCTTGGTAATTGAAAATATAAACAATACTAAGTGTATGATAAAAACCTTCCACATATACTAAAATTAAAACAGCAAATGTCCAATGCAGATCATCAAAATTGTGCTTTTATCACTTTTGGTTCCCTTATATCACTAATGCTATTAGTGTGGTTTTAGTGGGTTTGCCAGCAACAGAATTTTGCAGAAGCAGTGGTCCAGGGGGAGATGCTGATGGCTCAGACTGGAGGGGTTGTAAAGCGGAAAAGAGACCAGAGTATGAGACATGTTAAAGGTATAACCCAGTGGTACTCACTTCCTACAGATGTGTGCACTAAGTAAGCATGTATGCATGGGTGTCAAGGTACGTGTGTGTGTGTGTGTGTGTGTGTGCATATGATTAAAATGGAATCTACTTTATCAACACACAGATGTCATCTTCATGTATCTGCAATCTGATGCAGGTTCTCACTAGAAAAAGAAAAGGAAGGTGTCTTAGGTGTCCCATGAGAATGCTCCTAACCTTCAGGAGTTCAGGGTCTGAATGGAGCAGATGAACAGAATTCGGCAAGGATATCACACAAGGGGGGAACAACTGGGAGGTTGAAAACTTCTCATGTAATCAGCTGGAATTAACTTCCCACAAAGACGGTATGCCAGGTGTTTTAGACAGATCACTAGAGAATGAACGTGGATCCTTACTCAAAGGAAGTTAAAAAAAGGAGGAAAGACACATGTCTGTGAGTATGTCCCACAGACTGAACAGTAAGAGCAGAGTGAGATGTTTCAGAAGGGTGGATTTATCCACTGAGCCTTCCACGGGAGAAGGAGGCTGTGTACTACTTGGAAAGGAAAACTAAGCATTATCAGGGTCCAAACCTGAATTGAGGCAATTTCAGGAGTGTGAGATGGCTAGGCTAAGTTAGGGAGGAGATGGAAAAGCGTGAAGTAGGGGCACAGAGCAGCAAAGACCCCAAAGGTGTCCTGTCTCTGGGATGGGGTTATGGGCTGGAATGAGACAAACCTCAGGGAGCAGACATTCAAGAACTGGGAAGTGGTTCCCTGCCCTTACTGCAGGGTAGAAGCCCCTGTGGCACTTGTAGAACAATGTAAGTCAGTGCTTTGGAGCAGGGCTGGACAGTCACAAAAAACCCCTGAGTCTTAAGCTGAGAACCTGTGACCTAAGGCCTATTCAGGTAAACAGCCGCCAGTGTGATTGTGGTCAATTAGAACTCTTAATCAGCTAGAACTGTGTACCTATTAGCACTAAGTCACCTTCAGCTCTTTCTGAGAGCACAATTAGTTCAGTAGTAACAGTATCTCAGACTTTATCTCCCTGTGGCTGTACCTGTCAGGATGAACTGCATCTAACTGGTAAGAAATAATGTATTTCAAAATCATGGTTTGGAGTATGTGAGAGAGAAAACTCAATCACATCACGACCAGTCACAAGATGAGGCGAGATGCTCTCTACACATTTCTGAACGCCTGAATGTGGTGTTCCCATGAGTGACTCTACAATGCTGACAAAGTGATGTATTTTGAGTGCTATAATTAAAACAATAATCTCAATAAAGTGGGCATTATGAGATAATTGGCCATCCTCAGGTATTAAGCAAACTGTGGTGAAAGCCAAGGATACTTAATGCCAAGGTCAATTACAATAATTGCTTATCTGAATTACATTATTACTATTGTAAACCCTGCTTGATTAAAAAAAAAAAAAACAACAAACAATAAAAACTGACCTAAAACACACCCCACAGGGAAATGACCTGAGAAGGAGTCTGACTACTGGTCACTTAAAAATTTGTGTGATCAGCTTTGCAGTGCCCCCACTCACACCCAACCCGTTTAAAATAGGTTTCCTCAGTTCTGAGCTCATGAAGGAAATAAGCCTATCTGACATCAGAGGAGAGGTTTAGAAGGGCAACATATGGTAACAAATAAGAAAATGGAATGACTGTAAATGAATACTAAAATTAAGAAGTAGGAGAGAAAAACAAATACCCATTAGTCTGTGAGCTGCATTTCCCTCCATCAGCACATTACAGATGTCTTCACTGCCTTTTCCAGAACCCGAGTCTCTCAAGTCTGCTAGTTTATACTTATGGGAAGATGTCACCCTCCACATGCCACTGTCAGCTTGTGTAGAGTAACACTCAGACGTAGGCTCAAATAACTGATGGTCAACCAGAAAATAGTCAGGAAGAGCTTTGAAGACCAGAAAGGGGAAAACAAAATTTCTGACCTTCCTTTAGCTAATTGGGATGTGTTTGGCAATTGAAGAGTATAAAACTTCTTTTTAAGCTGTGATTAAATATCAAGACTTTGATGTTTTATACGGCATTCTTCCCCACTAATTAACTTCATTAGTGCCGTTAATTACTGGGGAAGAATATCATATAAAACATCAAAGTCTTGATGTTTAGTGTCACCATCAGTTCAACTAAACAGTAATAAAGAAATAATTCCTTAAGCGTATTTATGCAGGCTCAGCACTTCTATTTACAAAGCTCAAATTGTATGACAGGAACATTTTCCAAAATATCCAAAGATGCCATCCACAGTGTAACTGCACTGACAGCAACAACATACCCTTTAATGCATTGTAATTAAGTGGCCAACAACGCCACATAAAGTAAAAGAATTGAGACATTTAATCATATTATGGAGATGGTTAGAAATCTACTATTACAGTGAGATCAAGCAATGGGGGAAACCCAAGGCAAAGAACCACAAGAACTATATAACCTTAAGGCTAATTCTAATTATGTATCAGGCAGTGAGCTTAGCTTTAGTCTGAGGGGAATAAAAAGGGCCGGGAGGTAAGCTATAAAACAAGAACTGCAGACAGCAGGTCCTTTCAAGCACTCTTGGATAGCACGAAGTATGCTTTGCCCTTTCCTTTGGAACAGAGTGCAGGGATGGTAAAGATATTAAAATGCAAGACCAGTGGTGGACCTTCTCAATGTAAAGCTCACAGACAAGGCTGGAAAGCTTTTACCTTTAGCTGGGAGAGACCAGAGAAATCAGCTGAGCGTTTGCTCTACCAAGTGGTTTACCAAGTGAAGCACAGTCCCACAGCCCGAGCACTTGTTAGAAATGCAGACTCACAGGCCTCACCCCTGATCTAATGCATCAGAGTCTGCATTTTAATCAACACGTGTGCTCACTGAAAGCTGGAGAAGCAAACTGTGCTTGGTGTGACACTCACCCAGGCCCACGAGGGAGTAGGAAGCAGGGACAGGCTTCCTGCATCCCCTTAAGGTTGGATGGAAAGGTCAGTTAGGATTCTGGAGGATGAAAAAACAAAAGACCATGTAAAAGGCATGTCTGAGTAATTTCCTCAGAACTGTGAATGTTATAAAGAATGTGAGTTCCACGAGGTCAGATATTTGTCTTTTTTAACCACAGTATTCCCAGAACCCAAGTACAATGCCCGTGTCTATACTTGGCGAGCCAAGTTAAGTGACAAGCAAAAAGAACTAAAAAAATTAAAAGCATTTAACAGAGAACAGTTCTGTAGCTAATTACATGTCTACCCTTACTGTATTTAGCATTATCATACCGATGGTGAGACACAGACAAACTTGACTCTTGGGAGCTTGATTAGTTTCCTAGGGCTCCTGTAACAAATTCCCACAAATCAGGTGGCTTAAAACAACAGGAATTTATTCTCTCACAGCTCTGGAGAGTAGAATATGGGATCCAGGTATTGGCTCCCTAGCTTCTTCCACCTTTTTGTGCTTGCTGACAATCCTAAGCACTAACTCCAACCTCTGCGCCTGTCTTTATGTGGCCTTCTCTTCCCCAGTTTATGTACTCCTAGTAAGGGCCCCTACCACCACTCTTAGTAAGAGTGACAACATCACTGAGATGTCTCAGCAACTCTCCTTCTAGATGACTTTCTCAACACCTCCACATGGCCTCAGTGTTAAGGCAGAAGCACCGGCTTTATAAAGACTAGGATCTCTGTACAAAAGTTTCCCACCCTCTACTTATTTTCAGTCTTGCCTCATCTCACTTTTGTACATACTAAGGAATTCAACCTGTAACATTTCTTCAAAGGGACATTATTTACAACACAAAACAATGAACTTGACCCTCCCAGACATGCTCTGACTCAAGACTTGGAATGAATGAGGGAAGCAGCAGACAAGATGTGACAGACCTACAAAAACACTCCTCATGCAATATATGGTCCCTTGAGACAATGGGCTACTGCATGGAGGATGAACTAAGAAAACATTAGTTTTTTCCTTTAAAAAAAAAAAAAGAAAAACCTTTAAAAGATTAATGCTATGCCTAAGTGATGTGACTGATAACATCAGTTTTCTAATTACTTGGAAGTCAATATCTGAAAATCAATACAGTCTCAATCATGACGTAACTTCTGACTCAAGTACTTGTGGGGTAAGTGATAAGCAAACTCAAGACATTTTTAATTCATGTCAAACAGATAGAAAACTGATAATCATGCTCTCGTACATCCTAATATCCTGCTAAGTTGTTAAGTGTGACAACTGACATTCAGACATATGACCTACCATTCCATTCAAATAGTTATCTCTGGATATTTTGTGATGACCATTCTTGAGATTTAAGTACTTCATAATAAAATCTATTTTTCATTTTGTTTTTGTTTAGGAAGGGTTTCAATAATCCCTCTACAACAGTGCTCTGGCAAATGCTCTTAAATTATGTAATTTACCAGATTCAACTCTGCTGGTACAATCACTTTCAAAGAAGATGGCTATAATACATTATCATTACAGCCATACAATCCAAGTAGAATTTTCCTTGGCTGAATTCCTAACATTTTAATGCTGAAATTGATGTTTTAAAAACATCATGTGAAGGGTTTTTAAATACCATACATGCCCAAGCTCTTCATTTTAAATGCTTTAGAAATGAGCCTGCATAAACAGAAAAAAAAAATCTGTTCTCTAATCTAGCATTAAGCATATTTTAAAGAACAACAGGCATGTTTCCAAACAAACTACTGCAGTATACAAATTACCCAGCAGGGATGAGGATAACAATGCTTCTTATGTGGGTTTAGAACCTAGAGAAAGCTGACATTTCATCAAAGTTGTCTTGGAAACAATATTCTTTGTATTATTTAAAACATGAGAGGTGCATATTTGGGCGTGGGCTATTTCTTGCAAAGCAGTCAGGTTGTGAGGCTTCCAGGGTTCTAGTGATGAGGAATGGGAGTGTGTGAGCACTGAACTCAGGCAAGGTATTGGAGAGAACACTGGGCCACTATCACGCACATACCAAGCTACAATTTCCTTTACTGCTAAAATTTTTCTTTACTTCTAAGACAACTGCATAGACTGACTGCAAAAGCAGCCATAATATCTCACACCTCTTTGTAAAAAGGAGGTGAGATCCTAGGATCTCCACACAAGGAATGAAGTTTGGTAGTGGATTGTCATATTCAAGCTAGACTTTGATAAGGGGACTTGCTTTGGCCAGGGGTACAGTAGCAAACTTGATATGAAGAGAGGCTCTCTTGGACTTTGGCACTGCCAAAGGAACAAAGCTCTGGCTATCCTGCTGGAGAGGTACAGAGATACGTGGGGGAGGGCCAGGTTACCCAAACTGAAGAAATTTTAGATTACAGCTGAATGTAGACACATGAGCAAATTCAACTAAGATCATCTAAGCCCAGCCCAGGTAGAAGGACTTCCCCTGTAGCCAACACAAAGACTAACAAGATATTTACAGTTTTTATTTTCTACCACCAAGTTTTGGAAAGGTTTATTACATAGCAATTGCTAACTGATAATGACCATTTAACTGAGAATATATACTATAGAAATAAATGTCCCTGGGCCTCCCTGGTGGTGCAGCAGTTAAGTGTAGCGCTGCAGAGCTGTTGGCAGCGGCGACCGGGAGTTCGATGCCTGGCCAAGGAGATTCCCACATGGCGTGGCAGACCTCTCCTGCTGTTCTCCTCAGCAGTGTATTTCCGTCGAACTGCCTGTTCTGCTCCCCACTCTGTCTCTGGTGAACCCTCTCACCACCCCCACGCCTCTGGCCTGTACCCCAGCTTGTACGCATAAAAAAATAAATCTTAAAAAAAATAAATGTCCCTAACTCCTTTTTGAGCTTTCCATATTATGAATAGATGAAAATAACATAAAGCAAGCTCATTCCTTTCTGGTTCTCAGTCTTATGACTTCTAATATTTTAAGAAATGATTCAACATATGTATAAATGGTAAATCATAAATTCATTATTGCTTCACCAATACCAACTGACATTTGAAAAGCACTCTATTTTCAAATCATTTCCACATATCATATTTGTCCTCCCTAAAACTTTGTTAGGACAGTATTATCACCAGCCTGTTAGCAATGAGCAAACAGAATTCTAGCAAGATTAAGTAACTGCTTAAGGTAACTCAGCTAAAGAGAGGTACAGCTGTTATTAAAATACAGGGCTTCCAACTCTAGACTTCAACTGATTTTTACTAATACCCTGACACAAAAGGAGAATATGACAAGATCTTTATCAATTCATTGAGTAAAAAGGCAAGGTATAAAAACTGTATATTGATGTAGCTGAAATAACTTAGAAAAAATATAGAAAGATTCACAGTACAAATCCTAAACTAGCTAGATATTCCAGGAATTCATAACTTAGATATGCATCTTTTTTAAACATAATCTCTTTTAAGCAATGAATATTTCTCTAAGTCAGAATTCTTGAAATAATTCTCAATAGTCAAATTGAATACACTATTTTGTCAATCAGAGGAATTTTGAAGATAAAGAAACCACATAACTTTATAAAATTAATCAGGACAGATACTATGGAAGCTGTTTAACTGGTTTTCTCCACATTTGATTTTAAAAATAATTCTCAACTTCATGTTTACATTCAGCTTAATTCTATATCTTAATTCTTTTTCACTTACTTTTTTTCCTTTTTTTAATTATTATTTTTAAAGACTTATTTTATTTATGCATGCATGCAAGAACTGGGGTGTAGGCCAGTGGCAGGGGGTGAGAAGATTCACCAGAGACAATGGGGGCGCAGAACAGGTGGGTCTGCTGAAATACAGTGCTGAGAGGAGCAGCCGGCAAGACAAGTCTGCTTCGCCATGTGGGTCAGCTCCCTGGTGGAGGATTGAACTCATGCTGCAGTGGCTGCCGATAGCTTGAAAGTGCTGCAACTTAACCCTACGCCACCAGAGAGGCCCTTCTCCTATTATTCTTAAAGATGAGTAAAAAATGTAATTTAGGGTTATCATATCACAAAAAAAAATACCACCTAAGCCTAGAATAATGACCATGGGGTCTGCAGGCTCTTGAAGACAAAGGAGGCTAAGAAAAAAGAGGGAAAAAATCATCTTAAAGATTTGGCCAACTTCTCTGTAAAGGACTTGATAGTGATCTTTTAGAGGCTTTTCAGGCCATCTATTTCATAAGATCTCTCTTACATATTCTTTGCTTACAACCCTTTAAAAATTTCTAAACCAGTCTTAGCTCATAGGCCATTAAAAACAACAGGAATGTTCAAACCCTAAAGGACAAGGTCTTTGCCCTCAAGAGTTTTGTCCATGGAAAAGTTATAGATAAGATAAGCATACAAGTTCCAAGGCTGTACTTAGAGAGAAAGCGCGTCAGGAAATCTTTCTGGGCCAGATGTGGCAAAAGTAACTCAGTATTTAGAGAATTTGAGAATGGCAATATGATATATTTACTGTAGTAAAGTCTAGTATAACCCCATAATAACATCAATATTTCTATGGATGATTCAGCTTTGTTACTAAATGAGGCAAAAAAAAAAAAAAACCACCAAAAAACAGCCTGTTTTCAGAGCTTAGAATTTCAGAGTTTGTGGACCTGATTTTATCTTTCTTTTAAAATAAGCTTTAACTTAGAAAACAAAACAAAAAACCCCACAGAATAGGATTATTCCAGATCCAAACACTAAACAATTGCCAACTTCTACTTTACTAGTGGGGCCAAACCAGATCTTTACAATAACAACAGGTTGCCTGACACACCAGTAAGAAGAGTATAAGCGAATCAAGATTTGACTTTCAGTAACATTTCCAATCACATTTAAAAAATAATCCATGAAACGCTCCCTAGGAAGTAGATGTGGAATCCTTGGTAAGTATGTAGCATGCCTTTTTTAAATAAATCACATCACTAAGTATCTGTGAGTATGTGGCAAGAAAAGCAAAGTGCGTTCAGAAGGGCCATCTTATGTGGACAATACACCTCTAAATTCCTGATTGCACTTGCTCCAACACCCCATAATATGCCAACTAGAGATCTTTTGACTTTCTCGGATGTATATCCTATCACGCTGTAAGTAAAGAGTCTGTGCCCAACTGACCTTTGTTTCTGCAACAGCATCCTGTATGAAGCAAGCCATCTATCAAAATCTTACAATATATGAAAGCTATTTTCATTTGTATACCTAAACATGAAAAATAAAATGTTAACTTTCAGTAAATTGGAAGATAGAAAGTTCCTTTCACCAAAGTGGATAAAGTATCCCAAAGCTCATTCTAAGTTATCAATAGATAATATTAAGATTCAGTCTAGGAGAAATTAAGATGTAGAAAATAAGCTTAGCGCTCCTACTCCAAACACTTTGGTGTTAATAGTAAAAGAGGGGAAAGGGACCTGCCCAAGGTCTTATAGACAGAAAGAGGCAAAGCTAGGACTACTGGAAATCTTTAAGTGGTTTCCAATTCAAACCTGCAATGGAATTCTGCTGATAAACAAGAATGTTTACCCATCCTAACAGGATGTACTCAGATTAAAGTCTACACGTTATTTTTGGCCTTATTACATTAAGCTCACAAAGTCAGAATTACTAGAAAACAAAGATCCTAATTATCAAAGAAGCAGGTCCCACACATAGCTTGATGAAGCTCATTATCTCTGGAACTAAGCAGCCTAGATCGTTGGTAAGGCTGTGCACAATTTCTTTTCAGCCTCATTTCATGTATTTCCTAGTACAGTTAACATATTTCCTACTAATTTCTAGACATGGGCACTGTACACCATATAGAACAGTTCTCTGAACTTATTAACAGCTGCATCACTAACTACTGTGATAGCAGTAGATGCTACTTGCTAATAATAAGTGGCTGACCCCCGTCTTGATACACAAACAGGCATTCAAAAGAGAAAGGAAATTTTACTGCTAAATTTAACCTTTCAGTAGTCTTCCTTCTCACGTTTCTGGGTTTAGTTTAAATCTAAATAAACTTTTAAACTGCGCACTTCTGACTCTATGAGTAAAATAGCATCTACAACTGGACCACTTTGACATAGATGTGAAATTAATGACGAACCTACACAATTCAGAAACTGGACAGCTGTGAAGATGGCACATCTTAGAACTTCCTGCACAGTTCAGACTCAATGTAAGTTCTTTCCAGAAAGGAATATAAAAAGCTACGACTATGACTGGCTATACAAAAATTCAAAATACCCAAGTGTCTTACAAAAAGCCTAATTAAGAAATAACTATAAACAGGTAATATGATTATATGGTTAAAAATTTTTTTAAAGTCCTTACCATGTCATTTGTTTCTGCTGTTATCACAGTCCAGTACTTACAGGTAATTGAAATTAACATCTTGAAGGTAAAGGAAAGGCTGCCCTGAAAGGAGACACGGCATGGGAAACACAGGGACCCAAGCGTGGTACAACAATACGGGCTCCAAATGCTCCGGAGGCCTAGCTATCACTGTTATTTCCACAGTGGATGCATTTTCAAAAGGACAGAAAATCATGAAGATGCCACAAACTGAACTAACTCTAGGTGCTACCACTTTTAGAATGCAAACAGTGTTCTGAATTTACCAGAATATCATTTTGAATACAGGATACTAGCACTTTCTGAGAACTGACTAGATACTAGACATTTTGCAAAGTACTTCACGTACATTTTTTACGTACTGTCTTAATTATCTAATAACCCAGTGAGATGAATACTGCTATTGTTATTATCAAGAATCTAATTGGGGGCCTCCCTGGTGGTGCAACAGGTTAAGCGCAGCATTATGAAGCTATCCAGAGCCACTGCAACATAAGTTCGATTCCCAGCCAGGAAGCTACCCACATGGCGCAACAGACCTCTCCTGCCTTACCCACTGCTTCCCTCAGTGGTGTACTTCAGTCAATCTGCCTGTTCTGCTCCCCGCTCTGTCTCTGGTGAATCCTCTCACCACCCCACACCTCTGGTATGCATAAATAAATATTTTAAAAAAAATCTAATTGGGAGAAAGAGTTAACTTGCTAAGTCTCTAATCTAGAAGAATGATCTATCTATCTCTAATCTAGAAGAATGATCAGAACCTACATCTAGCCAACTCCAATTCTACTTTCCTTCCAAAGTGATACTACTATTTTGATTCATGGCTAAAAAACATCATTCTCACATGGATTGGGGGTGGGGGGAACCCACCCTCAATTACATGAAGTAAATTAAAACACAGAGCACAAATCTTTGATTTACATGTCAGAGACAGCTCCAACATATCAGAATACCTGCATGTACAGGAGAATAACTCCCGGTTCCACCAATAAACTTTGGAGCTTTTAAATTATAAAGTACAGTTATGATATGTTAAGCAAAAAAAATACTTCACAGTGTTTAACATACAATATGCCATAAACTCTAGGATTAAAAAATCCCAAGTGGTCATACAATCTGATGAGAAATCCAAGGCTGAGAGAGAATAGAGGACACCTCCAAGGTCAGATGATGATAGCAGACAACTGAATCCCACTCCAGTGGTCCTTTCTACTATATCCTTAAATTGGGTATTATTTTCTTTCTACACACTCCATTTTAAGAAATAATAAAACACACTCAATGAGTTAGACTACTGAACCAAAATAGTTTTGGTAACAAAACCAATTATTTATTTTATTTATTGTACCCTTTGCTAGAAAGGCCTTGGGGAGCAAAAACAGTGAAGAATCACATTCATTAGAGTATCTAGAACAAACATCAGTGGCAATTAACAAACCATCAAAAACGGCAGTAGTGTAAAATGAACATAAAATAGTGCTCTCTTACTGCCACTCTCGCAGGGCAATCTAGTTTTAAGCATCTTGCATGATGCCTGTGATCTAATTAGATCAAAGCGGCTGATACAGCACTCTAAAACACCATCTTTCTCACACCTCACTTTCCTTCCCTAATGTAAAGCTGAAAATTGTGTTTAGAAGAAAAGCAAAATGACTAAGGGTGGCACTGACGGTGCTTAGTAAACGAAAGAAGGATCCTGAAAATGACTAAGCCCCTCCCCCCATCACAGCTAGCTGCTAAGGACTAAAATCTAGGTTTACAGAATAGTCTGATACCATGCTTTATTATCATTTTATGTAAGTGTGATTTGTTAAATACAGAATGAGATTTAATTCCTATGTCTTAATTTCTTTCCAAGTGGATTTACAAACTGGCACCAAAATGCTTTTGTCAAGCCACTGGCCCTAATTTGGTATTCTAAAACTATAAATCCCTATCATATGTGGTCTTCAACTTTAATTCCTCAAGATATCTTCAACAAATTGATATAGCACTGGAATCAAGCACTCATCCCTCTGTGACTCCCACCCAACTATCTTTGCTGCTCTACCCCAAAGGATCATCCTCTTTAGGAGAAGAAATGTTGCACCAGAAGGAGGGAAAGGAGAACTGGAATGGAAAACTCAAAAGAGTCCAAAGGGGCCTCTAAATTATGAAACAGAGTGGTCCCTCCTGCTCATTCTATGTCATAAATCTCCAAAAGTCAGTTGATAAGAACAGTCAAAACACCGAAACCATTTAAGGAAGAACAACAAGCATAAATAGATTTAAAAATTACAGATTACCATATACAATTAAGTTAAGAAGTATTTATCACTAAATACAGTTAGTGGTTATACAAATACATACGTGCATACATACATACATGCATACACACACACACACACACACACATAAAATCTTTCTCCATGAAATGAAAATGACATCAAACTATAAAAACCAAATTAGGGAATTTTATTACTGTAAGAATATTCCTATTAACCTCCAGCAAATGGATGAGGCTACAAGTTAAACTCTTTGTCAGATTTTTCATCTGCATAAATTTTAATTAATCAGATAACAGATTCTGAACTGAAAGAGGAGGAGGATACATCTGCTGGATATGAGAAATTTAACACAAAAACACACACTGAACTGTGAGTGATGACATTCCAAAATGCTGTGAAATAAAAATGGCCTTAAATCACCATTTTGAAGTTTCATAAAACGTTAAGTATCAGAAACACATGCCTCTAACCCTAGTGAAAAGCTTATACCCTAAGGACACATGACATATATGTCACACAGATCACAGAACACATCACAACAGTGTCAGTAAAGACACAAAGTCAGTATCTATTTAGTTTGGATTTCCCTGCATTTGTCACGAACAACGGTGGTAGCTCACCGTGGCAGGCTGGGTCCTTCTCATACACGTCTCTAACTCTCGCACTTATCCTACATCAAGTAAGGTACTTCCAGATGAGGTTTAAACCGACCCTAGTGTAGAGAAGAGGAGGACGAGCTCCAGAGACAAATTTGGCCCTAAGCAGTTCCTCTGAGAAGCTGTCTTCTGGGTGAACGTGGGCTGTTAGTCCTAAACAGAAGGACGGCTTCTAAGGACCTAATACAGAATGCATCCAAAATGCTTTCTTATTTATTTTCATTATTAATGTCCAAGGGCACAAAGCGAGCAGGTGGCAGAGCTGTCTCCAGAACCCATGGCAGTGGCCACAAAGCACTCGTTTTTCACTATGTACTAAGCAGTTTTCTGGAGATTTCCATAGATATGGAGAAAAGCAATAGGTGATTGCTAATACCCAGGATGGAAGCCCGACACATGTATTATGACAGGGATGAGAAAAGGCAAAGACAGTTAAATGGAAGATTCCAGGGTGACAAGCCCAGGGATAATCACAGGCAGGAGCCGCCAACCAGGACCACCAGGCCACCTGCCACCAGGACTCAGAGGCAAAAACTACTCAGAAGTGACAATGATCAAACACCATCACTGTGTCTGGTTTTACATTTACTACATTTGAGCATGCTGTGGCCTGTGGTTTTGGTAGAGACAATGAGTAAAATGTAAATTACGCTACCACTGTAATTTTTTTAAGGAGAAAGCTGTATGTTAAAAAACTTTCTAGATATAAAAGAGAAACTAAAATATGCAAAGCAGGTAATCAGTCAACAGCCTTTCACTTGGGGCAAACTCCTCCCATGAAAGCAAATACTTCAAGAAGACCAGAAAATAATTGGAAAGGAAACTACACTTAATAATAATAGTAATAAATCAATAATTAATCATATAATACATTCCAAAGGTAGTCAAATATTTTTTAAATCAATGCCAATTCTCACACATGGATTCAGGAGGTAAGTAAATCATGAAGGAAAAGAACAACCCACATTATTTTGCCATGATGAAATTGGACTACCTTCAATATTGTTTTAAATAAGTAGGCTATTGGTTGGGGTCTAGAAATTGTTTGCTCATAGGGATATTTTTGTTGTAATGATATTTACTATAATCAGATTTGATTTGTACATCTCCCAAAACAAATGTTGTGACAACCATAAAAAAATTTCAGGATCTTAAGCCAAACAAAACCAGCTCTTTAATAATTTCAGTTCTTGTAGGATGTGAAGACTGTACAATTCTCTGATATTTATTCTGAATATTTCAGTGATGTATCCTCCTCCCTTTTGAAAGCTAAAGACACATAATTTATAGCAGGGTTTCTGAAACTGTGCCCTTTTCACTGGTTGCTGGCATTTAAAGCATGTTTTCACACATCTTGCAATGTTCTAAGACTATCCAAATTGGTTAGAATTACATTTTAGAAGCATTTTTAATTGAGTCCCTGGGTTGAGATTGTTCTACACCCCACCTGCCCTGACTCACACTTGTTTCTTTAACAAAACTCTAATTGTAACTACAAAAAGTTTTATCTTTCGTAGGGTTTGTAAGCTAGAGAAATATGTTTCTTTACCTTATCTTTTAAAATAAATCTCAACAAAAAAAGCAGTGTTTAGTTTTGATAACCAAAGAAATGTGAATTCCTCTTGATCAAATTCCAAACCTGAACCAAGAAGCACTAAGGGTAATAACAAAGCCTCAAGAATTCTCAAGCACGGAGGACCCTTCCTTTAAAGGCTTCTCGGGCCTTGGGTGGAGATACAACTTTTCTAAAAAACTATCATTTGGTAACTGGTAAGGAGGGCGGTCCCAAACACAGTCTGATAGTTCCCAAGTGTTCTGTCTCACAGTAAATACATCATCCAGGGAGATGGCTCCAGACATCCAGATGAGGAAATTCTCAAGAAAACAGTCATTTGAAAAGCTAACTTCAAAAGTTTTGTCAGACAGGCCCTGGCCCCTGTGGGGAGATGAGGTACTCCTGAGTGCCCACCACAGAGGGAAACCCAGCTATGTCAGCATCCTTCTCATGATTCTTGTAGTAATCTGAATTTATATTCTGGGTATCCTCTCCCCACGATGGGAAGAGTTTTTTATTTTGTACGCTCTGGAAGACACTTGTGTAGCAAAGCACTTAACACTGAAAGGGAAGACACCCAAAAATAATCAAATAAAGGTAATAATGCTATTCCAATGGCCAAGGAAGCACAGGCCAATAGGAAATTTCCCAGACTGACAACTATAGACAGAAACTGAGGGTAGTCCCTCTACCAAAAATACATCAACCAACCAAATTATCTCCTCCGTCAGAGTGGTGGCAACAGAACTGCTGGCCCTGCAGACCCAAGAGCACCATTTCAATGCTTAATTCCTTCAGCAATTGGACACATCACGTGTCAAGGCCGGGGTGTGGCCCCCTCAGCTGCCATGCAACACCAGGCCTAGCCAGATGGTTAGTTTGCTTCATGGGACCACTATGAGAGGACTCTTCTCAATATTCACCTTTATAAGAGCACTTCTCAAACAGGGATGACAGTAAGTCCTTAGCCTCCCCTTGTAGACCCAGGCCAGTCAACCCCCAGCACCCTGAGTGCTGTAAATATCCTTTTCCCCTCAGATGTAGCCCTTGCCAAAGCCCACACCAAGACAGACTCTCATTACCTCATGAGATTCCTCTGTTAACTCAGCCTGAAGAAAAGGAGCTGCAAATAAATCAGTATTACAGTGGAGGGATGTGTGTTCCTTCCCCAAACAGCCAACCTTATTGACAGGGATTAGGTGTATGAGTAGTAAAATAATGAAAAGCAGCAAGAGTCTCTCCTGCTCAACAAGCATCTATTGGGTATACTCCCTTTCCCCATACAATTAGAGGAATGCTGGAACTGTTAAAGTTTACAGCACTGGAGGGAGAAGTCCATTTTACAGATAATCTGACATGAAAATAAAAGAAACCCTCCACAAAGCACCAGGTAAGCCATGGGACCACAGTTCTAAGGCCTCTCCTTGAAATCTTGCAGGGTAGTTAGCAGCTTCTCTCAGCAGAAGCACAGCAGGGTAATGTCTTTTAAGGCCAGATGCAGGGGCCTCCCTGGTGGCGCAAGGAGTTAAGTCTCACCACTATGTAGCTATCCGCAGCCACCGCAGCCTGAGTTCGATCCCCATCCAGGGAGATTCCCACATGGCGCAGTAGACCTCTCCTGTCTCCCCCACTGCTCCCCTCAGCAGCGTACTTCAGTAGATCTGCCCCTATTCTGTCTCTGGTGAATCCTCTCACTCCTGCACTTCCGGCCTACACCCTAACTCTTGTATGCATAAATAAATAAATCTTTAAAAAAATGAAATAAAACCAGATTCAGGCTGACAGGAAACCACAGGGTCCTCCCTGCTACGTCTCCAATTACACCTATTATGAGTCGCAAATGGTGTTTGCTATAAAATACATAAAAGTCACATTCTCAGTTGAGGTTGAACTATCCTAAAATGCAAAATCCTCTTTGGAATTAAATGTGTTCAGATGAGCTAAAGTTAATTCTCAACCATCTGCACATACAAGAACCATTTTGTAGATTTTTATGCTGCAAAATTTTAATCCCGGAATAATTACCCCTGCAGCCTGGCACATTTCTAGTTTACTTCTTTCTGCTGTCAAGTCAGGTGTTTGCTTGTGTAATTCAAGTTAATTTAAATATTAAATCCCCAAAGAATAAACGGAACCAAGATATCCAATTGCCTGTAATGTGCACTAAAAAAAAAAAAATTACCAACAGTGTGATTCATTGAGCATCTACTAAGTGACAGAGACCTTTGAAAATTTACCATTATCATCCCCATTACAGTAAATAGAACATGAGAGGAGCAGCTTGCCCTAAGTCACAAGGTTGGTAAATGTCAGAAAGCATCATCTGAACCCATCTGACTCCAGGGAGCCAGAGTTGTTAACCAGCTTCCCTGCACTGCCTTTCGCATGTGGGCTGGCTAGAGTTCACAGCGTGTCACACGCCCAGATGTGGACAGGTCCCAACACAAGCCAGCTTCCCAACATTAAGAAATGCGGTTCAAAGAGTGTACAAAGAGCCACCTTGAGTCACCCTTTATAGGGTGTTATTTTAGCTTTAAGAGCACAGCAAACATGAGTATGTGCAAGCAGTGGGAAAGGAGGAGGAGGAAGACCGAGGCCCATTTGTGCGTAAAACAGACCTCTTCCAAAATATGTTTACCCTTATGGCCTGGCCACTGCCTAAGGGGTGCAGTGTACACCAATCTATTTGTGTTGGCCTAAGTCAATTTCTCTTGAACTCATTCCTTTCACTTATGAGCCTTTTATTGTGTTTTTGCCCAAGGTCTCTCATAATTTCATAGTCATGCTGAGTCACGTCTGTAGTCTTGATCTCTTTTCTTTTTCTAGCTTATTAACGGTGATAAACTTCATACTTTATGTAGGTTAAAAAACATGAAAAGAAAATAATTTCCCTACTTCCTTCCTTTGAGGATTAAACCCAGGAAGAAATATCAACTCAGTCTCTTCAGGGGTTTCTTCCTTATGAACTTCAGATGCAGGTCCCTACGCTTGGATCATCTAAAATAAAAACAAGTAAAATGTCACCTAAGTGGAAACTGGGGCAGGGGGGATCCCCACACACATTTTTGCATTTCTTTTAGCAAACTGCAGACTAGTCATGTAATGAGCACCTCCATTTGTGTCTACTGAAAAAGTCACCCCCATATCCCAAGTGGTCACTAATCTGTAGGGCTAAAGATGCTACAAAAATAAAAACAATCTACCATTCCCACTTTCTACAGAAACTCAAGTAAATTCATTCTTTACCACTATAACTCCTTAAGATGAGGTACTGGAACCAGAGAATAAATACACAAATGTACAATCCACTGTTTTTGTCACGAAAGGGGGTTGGGGGCAGAGAGGAAGCCAATGGATGAGGCAGGAGAACATAATACATAAAAGACAGCACCAGCTTCTTTTTGGGTGAGGAAATACCAACAAAAGGTCTAACTGATGGTGCCCAGAGAGCCTCAGACCAAAACTGAAGATCAAACACAAAACCATGACTTAGGTTTCCTGACCACACAAATGCATGTTCAGTAGACTTCTTAATTATCACAGAAATGCACCATGTGTGTAGGTGGGGGTGGGGGTGGGCATTTTAACTTCCTAAACACCACTTCTGTCTATCCTTGCCCATGTTTTATGAATATTTTTCTGGCTCACTATATCCTTTACTTGACAGGGAAGGTAAATTCTGATATACATCTACTGTATTGTAAATTTTGCTGGTTAGACAACTCCCCTATAGATGGATTTAGATGGATTCTTCAGAGACATCGTTTTGAGGCCAACCCATCTACTCTACTGACCATCTGTGCACAGAAAACAAACTCTGCAGCCTTTTAAGTCAATACTCAAAAGGAACTTTGCTGTGAGACATTTTAAAGGGAGAAATATGCATACAAATCCTCAACCAAGAGGACTTTATATTTTGGTCTGTGATAGGGAAAATACATGCACAAATGAAGCCTGAGGAAGACTAAATGCAAAATGAAATCATCGAGCAGAAGGACAGCGGCTTCTCTGACACTCAATCATTTTCAGTCACACTATGTTGTCCAGTAACCTACATTGATAATTCCTCATGAATAAAATGCCAGCATTATCATCTGCAGCTATGTTGTTGACATGCTTTTGCTATTTCACTAAAAATACCATTAATTTTCTGGCTTCACAACAGCTGAGCTACACCCCATTTGAATATACAAAAGAGTATTTTGTTTAAACCAAATTAAAAGCGTTCCAGTAAATGACTTCCATTTTGCTAGCTATACTATTTTAGCATATACGGTTTTTCTTAATCCTCCCTACTCCTCAACGTCATGCCTGTCATCTCCCCAATCCAAAATACTTCCATTATTAAAAATGTTTTTTTTTAAAAGATTTATTTATTTATGCATACAAGCTGGGACACAGGCCAGAGGCGTGGGGCGGCAAGAGGGTTCACCAGAGACAGAGTGGGGAGCAGAACAGGTAGATGGAATGAAGTACACTGCTGAGGGGAGCAGCGGGCGAGGCAGGAGAGGTCCGCCGTGCCATGTGGGAATCTCCCCGGCCGGGTGTCGAACTCGCACAGCCGCTGCCGACAGCTCCACAGCACAGCTCCTAACTGCTGCGCCACCGGGGAAGCCCTAAAAATATTTTGTTTTGTTTTTTTAAGTTTGGGTGGGAGAATCCAGAAACCATCTATTTCTGTTATGGCATTTCTGGCCAGCAACAGACACCTGAAGGGCATAAGTACAGTGTGGCTTTTTTAAGGTTGTAAGACGTGGTGGCCTCCATAACTCTCTCACCTCTGTGAGCCAAGGTACATAAACAGCAAACTGTTTTTCAGTTTGATATCTGGAAACACACACACACACACACACACACACACACACACACACACACATGCACACACCTTCCATCTCCCATCTAGATAAATTCTGACATCCCCCATTTAAGTCAGAATGAAAACCACCACTCCTGCCAAGCCCTCCTGGCATCTCACCACTTTATTTGTTCCCATTTGTATCTAATGCTTTTGTCAACAGTTCAACAAAAGTCAAAGCAAACAACCCACTGCAAACACTGGGGGTAACAGCAACAAGCATGAATCCTTCACAATTATCCAGCCCAGCTGCTCAGAGCTCGTCAGGGCTGCTTTCATTTACAACAATGTCAACAAAGGGCTGAAACCCAGTAACTAGATGGGTCAATACGGCCACTGTATACCCTATGGAGCAGGAAACGCTGTGCTCCTCCTTCAGGCTTCGGCAAACATGTAGAATAATTCAGTCAAATGGACAAGTGCTTGTCAAATCATTTGTTATGTGAATTATTCAACAACTTTCCACGTAAGCTACTAAACAGGGCTCTTCAAATATTTCTGCTGCACTTCCAGTTGCCGACTGCATGAAAGGAACAAAAGGAGATGAAAACAGAAATTGTGACCAGAGTTAGTTCCCAGTGGTAATCGCTAGTTGAAGAAAGCAGAGTCTTTACAAGGAATCCTTTTAGGTGGAACTCTTGCCTGACACTGTCACTACAGGCCCAAGCTTTACTATGGCCCAGATAAGGGTGGGGCTGACAGGAGAGCCATTTGACTCAGCCATCTGCTACCACAACTCAGGAACTGTGCTGCTCAACTCTCTCTCAGCTTTTTCAACTTTGAAATGTTCTCCCTGCCTTTCACAAGCTCTGCCAATAGGTGCGATATGCATTTAGGATTTTTAATGGCGCATTTAAAAAGCAGAGTTAGACCTGTATAAACAAGCTACAAAGCAGAGTTTAGAAGTGCCTTCCGAAAGACTGTACTTTAGAACACCAATTCAATTTCACTGACATTTAAGAAAGAATTGCTTTGAGATGTACCAGTTCCAAATTCCCATTGCTTTTTCTTTGCGCTAAAGGTATGGTTTGTGAAATCATATACAAACTAACTGGCAAGAGGGGGCCATACCCTGGGTTCAGGCCCTTATCCAAATGAGCCTCCTGAGAACACCAAGTAAACACACCCACACAAAGCCTCTGCTTACCATCTCTAGACCACAAACTGGGTCTCCAGGAGCCTAAAATTCCCTACCCAAAGGCCCTATGCCCAAGTTCAGCTTTAGAACAGTTCTCTTCCTGAGCCCACCAAGGGATAGACAGGCTGTAGCCTGAGAACACCTACACTAAAGGGCAGCTACAGGGTACAGTGAAGGTACGAAGTGACAGTGTCAACAAAAAAATATTCGAGGGCCTCCCTGGTGGCGCAGCAGTTGAGCGCTGCGCTGTGGAGCTGTCGGCAGCGGCGACGCGAGTTCGACGCCCGGCCGGGGAGAATCCCACATGGTGCGGCAGACCTCTCCTGCCTCGCCCGCTGCTCCCCTCAGCAGTGTATTTCTGATCTGCCTGTTCTGCTCCCCACTCTGTCTCTGGTGAACCCTCTCGCCGCCCCACGCCTCTGGCCTATACCCCAGCTTTTATGCAAAAATAAATAAATCTTTAAAAAAAAAATATTCGAGGGCCCACCTGGTTTCACCAATGAATCCCAAAGGGCCTGAGAATTTCAAATTCAAACCAGGACTCTCAGATCATAAAGGTATATTTATTATCTGGACTTATAACTTTTAATTACTTGGGCACAGGGTATAAAGAAGGCCTGGATTTATATTCTTTTCCAAGTTCACAAATGTTAGCAGTAGGTCCATCATATAGTCTTCGGTAACCCTATTTTTTGAGACCACTCCAACTAACCAAACATTCCACTGCAATATTATGTATAAGAAAGCCGTGAGAATTTTTACCTTCAAAGGCCTTTGCTTTTAATCGAATCGCATATCCACATGGTATTAAAAGTAGTGACTTACTTTCTTTGTATAAATACTTTAAAAACATGGTAAGAGTTAAAAATAAAACTCATGGATTACTGCAGTTTGCATGGCTAGTCAATGTAAGTAGGAATAAAATATAGGAACATCAGAGACCTTTCCCTTCTAGATTATATATGTGTTTTCTTGCCTTGTAGTCTTCTTCAAATACCCAGGTCATGAAATTACTGCTTTTTAACATACTTTGTCAAACACTGATAAAAGAAACAGTTGAAATTCAAATTTATTTTCTCATTGCCACTTATTATTACAGGATTTTCACTTCTTAAACCTTGAGTGTCTAAGAATTTTTAGTTTTTGACAAATATGTTTTCAAAAAACCCAGAGCATGAAAAACACAGATTCAGAATTCTATTTCCTTTTAAAGGTCTTTAATAATTCCTACAATTTTTGAATTTCTGAGTTTGGCTTCAAGTAACAATGAGAAAGTTGGTAAGTTTAAAAAATATTCTTAAAAGAAAACATCAGAACTGAAACGAGGCTACATATTGAGAAAAGCAACAGAAAATGGTTTTAAATATAAGAAATGACAGGAAAAGCAAGTGAGGGGGTTCCAACACCCACAAAGTCAAACGATCATATTTTAGCTCTATTGTCTAATGGCTTTGCTGATTCCTACAAAACACTATCTGAATGCAAGCAAAAGCGCTATCAAGACTGGAAGTCTAAAGAACGCTGCCACTGGCAGTGCTGGCAGTATCTGCTAAAGGTCCATGTTTGCATGTATTTGCACATCAGCCCTGACAGCTTCCAGGGAAGACTGCCTTCAGAAGCTAGACTTCCAATCATCATAAACTAGTTTTACATGCACATTTTAAAGGCATTCTGGATTAATCAGAAGCTCAAGAGAAATGAAGAACTATCCGTTAACATATTTGATTCTACTCAGAAGGCAGTATAGCTCAGTTCCATAATTAAATAGGAGTTGAGGGAAAGGGCTGTATACAGGAGTTAAGAAAAAGGATTATATGTAATATCAAATGTTTACTATGCCTCCCCCACAAGCCCCAAGACCCACTGCAGGCCTATTTGTCCTCCTGCTGCCCAATCAACACCTACCAGTTAACATTAAATATTCTATTTAGCCTGTTACTCAATTTTCAAGTTCAGCTATCAACAGTGATGGGGTTGAAAATCAGGAAAACCTTTTACCTCATAGGCACAGTTGTACCTTTTTAATATCCAAAAGAAAACACGTATGAATTAACTAGTTCTTTTACGTAAATATCCCTCAATATTTATGACAATCAAGCAAATCAAATGGACTAACACGTACCAGAGACTTTTGTCATAATACATTTATTAAGGAAATTCCTCACCTAAATATTAAACAGACTACAGCCAGCAAGAGACATTTCATGAGGAATGTTCTTTTCCCCAGAAAAGAAAGAGTGGACTTCTAAGGAATGACTGGAGAGGATAAACACTGTACGAGGAGAAAAAGAAGAAAATAGAAGGAAATTAACACTTTGTGGTCCGCTCACGTATTAGTACGTGTTTTTGTCACTAGTATCAGGTGGCTGCTCATGTATTAATACGTGTTCATCTAGTCTCCAGTTTTTCACGCCACGGTGGATTTATTTGGAACTATTAGGAGCTATTTCTTTGATCGTACTCAGTCTAGAAGCTTCACACATTGTTTTGGTGAAAGTGTAAGGTGTTTTATGAGAGATATTACAGTTTTTTTTTAATATCCAGTAGTTCAGGAGTTGTGTGTGTTTTATTGAATGCTTATACCATTCATGCGGTGGCACAGAAAATGGCCGGTCCCACGGGCTGGTAAATTTAAAGGGCACCGGCACACAAAGTGTTAAAAATGACAACAATGACTGAAAATAGTTTACAAGTGAGGATCTGGCCCTAATAGGAAAGGTGTTGGTTTGAAAATGGAGGGGTGTGGAGGTAGGTGGAAAAGGGAAAGAACTTAATAGGGAAGAGCAGGTCATAAACTAACCTAAGTTCTGTTCCTGGATGCTTCTCTACTTAGTCATAGTCTGCTCTATTCTCCCAAAGGCAAAAATGTTACTAGTTTAAAATTCCCTAAATAAGGTCAGAGTAGGGTACTACCAGATTTTATCATCAAAATAGATTCCAGCCTAGGCAGCCAATTCTGCAGTCTTCTATCAAGCTAGCCAATATGCTTTGCTTAAATAATATGGGCCAGAGGGTGAACCTAGGGGCGGGGGCAAGGGTGTGAAATAACTCAAGAGACCATTCCTGTCCTGATAAACTATGGTATAAACACAAGCGATTATTTCAATTTTCTCTAAAGATTATTTTTCCAGGGCAGCCCAATAAACCCAATAATGTCCAGATTTACTAGAAAAAATTTTATTCATTTCCCCATGCACCAGAAAGTAAGCTAATAACGTCCCACTGAGAGTGCTGTCAGGCCAAATCCCTCCAGTGTTGAATGCACTACCAGGATAAATCTTCCTTCACTTTCCATTCCACCATCCACTTTAGGGCAAGACCCTGAGGACTGCTCTGGATTACCCCTCTGCACACAGTGTCACAGGCACAAGCCCGAGTGGCCCAATCAGTGCCAAGAAAAGAACAAACTAAAAAAGATTAATTCACAGATGTTCATGCATTTCACATACACTGTGCCCCATGGTCTGTTGCTAGGGCAACGGAAGACCACCAGTGCGCGCTTTATTGGCTTTATGAAGTGCATCTCGGGGACTATAGTCCAAGAAATGCTGCATAATAATAGTGTGGCTTTTCTGAAGCCTTGTTTTGTGTTTATCCACATTTAACCTTCTGAGTATTATAAAGAGCATCATTATGCCTTCAAACCCCCCTACCACTGCCACCAGCACCACCAGCAAACTGCCTCAAGTTTCTATCTAGAAACAATTAAATGCATCTCCTGGGGGTCCATTTTGGGAAGACCCCTGTTAAACTGCTCAAACAGTTCCACAAGGGAAAAAAAAGACCCACAACCATTAAAGATCACTATATTAGTGCAGCCAACCGTATCGAACCATTCCTGAGTGGCACAGAAGCTACAAAATGCACACACACATGCCCCTTATTTTCTATGCATCAGGAGGAACCCTGCTTTGGAATATCAGGAGTCAGTTTTAACCAGATGGAACAGCAAAAATCCAGCAAGCCTTATCAGGCCATAGTCTCTCCTTTTCCAACAGAACTTTCTGAGACCATAGGGATGTTCTATAGCTGCAACGGTATGGGGTAGTTAAGGCAGTGACACGAGGCTACTGAGACTTGAAATGTGGCTAATGCAACTGAGAAACTGAGTCTTTAAAATTTTTTCATTTAACTAAGTTAAATTTAAACAGCTTCGTGTGGCTAGTGGTTACTATACTTGACAACCATTTTAGAGGCTTACCGAACACCAGGGTAGATTTTTAAAAGTTCATAAAAAGCTAGATTTTCATGCTTTTTAGTTTCCGTTTAATTCATAAAAATATGACTCCAAGTAAATATACACAGAATGATATTCATGACTGTGCTGGCCCTAATCAGCCTGGTTCTTTGTCCAAAAGGCCCAGGAATGATTACTGCCTTCCCCTCCTCCCTCAGCCCACCTTACTTGGGGTGGGAGGTTAAAATCACAAATGTCACAGCTCTCAGAGCAGTAGCACAGATCAAGTGTTAATCTAGAGGGGGGGAGGGGCGAGGGGGAGAATACAGGCTTGGGGAGGGGGAAGAGGGAGGATCTGGAATGAAGAGGGGAAAAATGAAGCCAGTGAATAGATCAATAGAAGCAACAGCTTACATTCAGATTCACAGGAGAAAGAACACACGGAGACAATCATTTCCTGGGAAAAGCTCAAGCCTAATGAGAATTTACTTTGCTCCTTTATGTGACAACCAGCCCTTTTGTGGCACAGGCTTCCTGACTGACAGGAACCGGGGCCCCTTAATAGGATTTCCATATTATTTCCAACACCTGCCCAGAAGTTATTTGTTTACATTGAAGGAGGCAAGATTCTCAAATCAGACATCTGCTTCTAGTTCAGGCATATCTTAGGAAACCATCTAGAAAGCAGCTTTGTTACCATGGTGACATTTTTATTTTCCTCCTTTTGGTTGGCTCAAAACATTAGCATTTCCAATTTTATTTTGTTGTTCAAAAGGCCAAATGTCGTTCAAGAAAACAGAAGTTTAAAGAAAGATAAATGAATAGAATGCTCAAAAATTTATAGATTAAAATGACCATAAAGAAGAATAAATAAAACTGAGATGCTGTTATATTATCTGGCATCTCTCATTGGGTGGCATCACTAACCTATTTATCTTCCCTGGGCCCTCCCACTCCCCCTTAAATTTGAACATCCAGTAACTTGAAAAGCACCAATTTGGGGGGGAGAGAGACAGGGAGGAAAGGTTCAAGAATCCTTAGGGTGCAATACAATTAAATAATGAGTACATTTCCATGAAAAAGAATTCCTCGGGCTCAGCTCACTCTATCACCATATCATAGAAAGTTCACTTACAACAAGAATACTTAAGACATTTTAACTTCCACCTCACTGCCTGCAATTCAGTGTAAGGGGAGGATGGGAAGGACAGGCAAGGGTAAGCTTTTCATGAACATTTAGTGGTTGAGGAGGGGATGGACTATTCAACAGTGTGAAGGAAGAAAGGGAGGGAGGGAATGGATTATAAAATGTGTTTGTTGCTATTTTCCTGTTTCTAGTGCAGCAATACAAGAAGCATCACCCAACCTGGGTGATGTATACAGATGGGGGCAAGGGGTACTCATCACTGATTACAAGGAGCACATACAAACAGGAATTAAATTACAGTGCCAGTACTTGAAGCTACTATGTTTTTTAAAGTAGCATAATTTATTACATACAAAAATAACTGGATTGGTTCTTTTTTTTTTTTTAAAGATTTATTTTTTATTTATACATACAAGTTGGGGTCAGGCCAGAGGCGTGGGGCGGCGAGAGGGTTCACCAGAGACAGAGCGGGGAGCAGAACAGGCAGATCAGAAATACACTGCTGAGGGGAGGAGCGGGCAAGGCAGGAGAGGTCTGCCGCGCCATGTGGGATTCTCCCCGGCCGGGCGTCGAACTCGCGTCGCCGCCGCCAACAGCTCCACAGTGCAGCGCTTAACCGCTGCACCACCAGGGAGGCCCCTGGATTGGTTCTGAATAATGATTCTGATAAAGTAATATTACTTGTCTGGTTCAATATTCAGATTTAAAGTAAAACTAAGTATTCAACTCTAAGATTTAAAGTTTTGATGTGCCAAACCTAAGCAGTGTTAGTCTTGAAATATGATTTCATTACTTTCATTTAACAGCAAGCTTATTTAAAAGAATCAAAAATTCTATGGGAAAGCATTATTCGTCCCTCAGCAAATCTTTCTAGTCCTCTTTCATGAAGGCAGAATTCTGATCAATCCTGTCCCAAGGCAGTTAGTTGGTCACGGTAATAATTAGATATGATTCTTCTTCACCTCCCAAATGACAACTCTGGTGACAACCCAGGTATAGTCTTTAAAGTAGAAGATACTGAATTACTGCAAATGACCCGAGAACCAAATATTTAAGTTGGGTAAGTGTTGCTGCAGAAATGATTCAAGAAAGCAAGTCAGAATATTAAGCATCCCCCTGAGTAACTTTCTGATTTTCTCAGTGTTTTAGGGGTGTCAGTCCAAGAATACAAAAAAAGATGGTAAACAATTCTTTGGAATAACTCTTTTGGAAGAATGTTCTACATTTTGAAAGACAAATGCTTCTGAGATTTAAGTGCCCGTTAAAACATTTAAATAGGCCTCCCTGGTGGCACAGCAGTTAAGCGCTATGCTTGTGGAGCTGTGGGCGACAGCAGCAGCAGCAGCAACAAGCGAATTCAACTCCCAGCCAGGGAGATTCCTACATGGCACTGCAGACCTCTCCTGCCTCGTCCACTGCTCCCCTCAGCAGTGTATTTCTGTTGATCTGCCTCTTCTGCTCCCCACTCTGTCTCTGGTGAACCCTCTCACCGCCCCATGCCTCTGGCCCATACTCCAGCTTGTATGCATAAATAAATAAAATCTTTAAAAAATGAACAAACAAATAAATCTTAGATTCCAACCAAATTTTTAAAAATGTCAAAAATTTTATGGTATAATAATTTTTGCAAGAGTTGAAATGGGTTCTAATTAAGAAAATTGGACATTAATCAGAATGAAAATGTTTGTTTAGCAGCTAAGAGGATTCAGTTTATGGAGGAAAGGAAACCACCCTAGCCAAAATTAGGACGGGGAAGGCAGATGTCACAACCAACCCACCACTGGTAATTATTTGTTCAACTCAGCAATACATAGTGGAGGAAAGTGCAGCAAACAAGCATGTCCCTCTGACTTATATCATTAATCCACTCATCCTCGCCACCTGAGTTATTTCCTAAAGATATTTATTCATCTGTTCAACAAACAATTACAGTATGTTTCCGAGAATTAGGACACCTGTTACATACATTCCATACAGCTTACCTGCCTAGAGGCAGGTATCAATGAATACTGAACTTTTCTGCTATAGACTACTGCATCATAAATCCATAGAATAAAAATTTGGAATGGTTCTTTGATAAGGTAACTAAACAGTAAATTAAATGGTAGAAACTCATACCTTTACCAAAAATTAAAAAGCAATAGTAATGCTGAGACATTTAATTTCAAATTTCCTTCTTATTTTGGAAAATGGAAGAGTACACCATGTTTGAAAGGTATATTTTAATAAAACATTTATCTATCCCCTTCCTACCTAATCTCCAAAATGATTAGCTACAAAATGCCATTGTATTTATTTGGTCTAAAGGTATGGTGAACTTAACTGCTGTAACATACCCTGTGGTTTAAGATTTTAATGGAAAAATTCACTTCTATGAAGGGATTGAATAGCCTAAGAAAACATCTATATTCCAAATGATTGAAAAAATGCCTGGAGTCGAGATTCAGGGAAGTTAAATGACTTGTTGATTGACACACAACTTAACTAGCAGGAGGAGAGAGCAATTCCTAGTATGGAGTAAGGATTTTTCTAATTCTGTCACAAGTCCTGTCTTACTAATCCTTGATTTGTCCCACTACACGGTTCCACAATGAAAGTTAAGATTCTTGCACTCAAGGTGCTAACATTTTAGAAGAGGAGAACTTTCTTTTGACAAAGCACAGGACACAATACTGATAAGGAAATATACACACTGAATATATTTTTGAAATCTTGCTTTAAAATGCTTTTCATAACCTATTTTAAGCAATGCTTATGTTTGGACAGTAGAGCTAGATTTCAAATACATCACAGTCTTAATTTAAAGTCCAAAGGGTACTAACAGAATGCTATTTATCAGATGATCAGCATGTTTCTAGATACTGAACTCCCCTAATTATTGATAGACTTCATTAAAATGTACATCACCAATATGTACATACAAAGCAAGAGTTCATCCTCCTCCCCATTCTCCCAGCATATGTACAAAGACTTCCGGGTGTGACTTAGCATAAAGCATTCTGGACACCACAAGGAAGCACATATAAATACATCTAGAATATGGGGGGAGGGGGGGAATATATCTAGAATATGGGCCATTTTACAGGAAGACTGGCTCAGGTTCTTCAACAAGTCATTGGCATAGGAAAAAATTTTAAAGCGAAAGAAACTCTTAAGATTATAAAAGACGTTAAGATATTACAACAAAATGAAAGGCTCCTTTTTGAATCCCACTTCAAGCAAACCCATTAACTCAAATAGCCAAAGGCTAGAAAATGGAAGCTATCAGGGTACTATTTTTATTAAGTGACTGAAAATATTTATGAAAAAAACTGGAGAAACAAATCATTTATTTTTAGATACTGAAGCATGTAAAGGCAAACCGGATGTTACCTGGGATTTCCTTTCAAATACTTCGGCAAGGAAATAAAGAAACAGATAAAATGTGACTACAAATTGACAGCACTAGACCTTGATGTTGATATATGGAAGGTCTTTGCACTATTATTTTTCTACTGCTGAGGTGGTTTCCAAATTTTCCTAACAGAGAATGAGAATCGGTCACCCAAACGTTTTCCTTTGAGGATGACACTGGCGATTTGACTTTGGGCCGGGCCGTAGCACCCCTAAACCATTCCTCATGTATAAAATAAGAGTAACATACACCAACTATCTTCAGCTGAAATAAAACTATGAACTACACATGTAGCGGGGATTGGCTCAGATCAGTCGAGAGGGAATTAGCGATCCTTTCCTTTTTCACCAGGTTAGTGGGGATAAGCAGGAGTGTCAAGTCACACAGCCCTTAAATTCACTGCTCAGATCACTGATGACAGAGGGGAAAACCAAAGGAGATAACGCAAGCTCTACTACTGTTTAGTTTGGTGGTGGTGGTTTTGAAGTTTTTGACTGAACCCTTTTTAAGAGTTTCATCTATTTCATCTATTCTTCTTCTTAATCTATTACTTGATGTCTTTGTTGTGTTATAATGTGTCCTTCTCAAGTCTATAGCAATGCAAATTTACTCCAACAATCTTTCTCCTAAAGGTAAAATTAACAAAGATTTCTATCTTAAACAGGTGTATGGGGGGACAGGAGTGTTAACTACACAACTGCATAGGCCACATGGCTATTCTGTCTCTACTGATCACCCCACCTTCCTTTTCAAGTGGTTTCTTCTCTGCTACTCTCCCACACAGTATATGCCAAGAGGTTAGACATATTAAAGGCACACTCTTTCCTGATTAATATCCCTTTGAAACAGGCGGGGGATATATGTGTTGGGGTGGGAGGGAAGGGACCCAAGTCAGGTCACACAAGAGCCTTGACAAAGAGAAGTAATCATTCTGTTAATTCAGGCTTAAAAATCTATACTTTCAGGGCCTCCCTGGTGGAGCAATGGGTTGTCTCAGCACTATGAAGCTATCCGCAGCCACTGCAGCACGAGTTCCATCCCCTGCCAAGGAGCTTCCCACATGGCACAGCAGACCTCTCTTGCCTCACCTGCTGCTCTCCTTGGCAGTGTACTTCAGCAGATCCGCCTGTTCTGCTCCCCACTCTCTCTGGTGAATCCTCTTACCACCCCACACCTGTGGCCTACACACCAGTTCTTGTATGCATAAATAAATAAATCTTTAAAAAAAACCTACTTTCACCTGTAAGAGTCAACTTATGAGGCAGAATTGTTTTCTTTGCTTGAATCACAAACTTCAATTTTAACATAAAAATAACTCATAGTTTAATTCTCCACTGATGAACCTTTATGGCCAACAGAGAATAAATGGAGAGACAAGAAGAAAAGCAACATATGATGTTTAGTCATTTACATAGAGTAAACATCAAAATACAGCTGGGGCAGAATAAACAGCCATTGCATTAGATGCAATTAATAGATTATGAAAATGCTTAAACAAAGAATTCACATGGGGAAGGGGGTAGTAGGAAAAGCATTTAGCTTGAAAATTAATTACATATAAACTTAGAAAAAAATACAGTGTGCCATCCATACCTTCTTATACCAGCAAAAATTACCAAAAAACATAAAGTTCAACACTGGCAGATTGTGTGGAAACATCCACCAACATCAGCATTTAAAAATGGTACAACTTTGACCTCTGTTTCCCAGAGATCAATTTTGCAATGTACAAGTCACAAAAAACAATCATACTTTTTGATGACGCATACAGCACTTTGGGGAAGACATTTCAATGACACAGCAAAAATAAAAACACCACTCAGAGGGGGGAAAATACGCTATATTTTACAAATAAATAATGGCAAATCCCTCACAGGCCTGACCTGAGGTGATTGCATTCAGGTTAAAAGCAGGAGGACCGTGCATATGAAATGAACTTATGAAGTAATCAAGTACACACGGTGACTATCAACTTGGGACAGTCACAAGGCTGATGATAGTGAATTCTGCTATTTATATTCAAAAGCTAGTCTTGATTTTGGTGCCTATTTTTGTTGCTAGACGGTAGAATTCTGTAGATATTGGAAGGGGTAGTACTTAATATTAATTTCTCAGCCTAGCAAGTTTTAAGCAATTTGGCCATCACCCTCTGCATCATTACCCTCATATTTCAATAGAGTGAATTTCGTCATTACTCTCAATTCAACTTCCTGAGTTGGGAATTCCAGTAACTAGGAAGTTTTTTGCAGCATATGGGAATGTCCTCTGTTACCACTTTGGAACAACT
The DNA here is from genome assembly GCA_004024925.1 of Scalopus aquaticus. Classification (NCBI taxonomy): domain Eukaryota; kingdom Metazoa; phylum Chordata; class Mammalia; order Eulipotyphla; family Talpidae; genus Scalopus; species Scalopus aquaticus. The sequence goes on from PVIJ01001967.1 coordinate 102,761, forward strand.
TCTACCTCAGTCTTAGTAGGATAGATAGACAGTGAAAGGGGTCTGTCACCTCAGAAAACGTTTTCCTTGGTTTCACTCTTGTCTTTGCAAGGGCTGAGAGAAATGGTTCTAAACACCCCAGAAACAATGAGAAAAGCCCCCATCCAGAAAAGACATAGGACTCTATTTGAGGGAACTTTCTGAGAGCTAAATTTGGGATTTCCATCTCACCATTAGGGTGAAGATCACAGTCAGTTTCTCCATTTTCAAATCTGGGGTTTACTGCTGGGCTTAGGAGCCACAGGTTAGTCAGTGACGAGCAGGCGCCATGGCCCCTTACTTCAATGGCCCTAAAACACACGCAGTTCCACTTTCTCATCACCAAATATATTGATTCTTGGGCTCCTACAGTGCCTTCTCCTTTAGGTCCATATTTACATTCTCTATCCTTGTTGAAAAACTTCAGAAACAGGTCTCCAAATAACAGGCTTAGGAGTGGACTTGGCTACTGGAGCTATACAAAACAAGATCAATAAAGCCAATAGCATGTGGTTTAGTGGCCACAGAACTTCCAAAAATAGAAAGGCAAAGGGAAAAAAAAGACGCAACAACTTTACCAAGGCAATTTCTTTCATTTTACTTGACACTTGAAGGTAAAGCACCTTAATTACCTGAATCTTTACAGTAAGTTTAAATTTGTATTTCATGAGCTATTCTGAAATCTGCCCTGTTTAATAATCTGTAACATCAAGAAAACATTTTAAAGTGTCTCTCACAATTAAATCCATCTACAACCTTGTATAAATCAAAATTTTGCTACCATATCAAAATGTTACACTGGGGCTGTATAACATTGCCCACATCCTCATTACATGCAACACTAATTACTACCAGCAGATTCAGAATTTTCTGCACATTAGAGGCTTTTAGAGGAGCTATAAAAAATTTCAGGCACCATTAATTTAAATTTGTATTGAAATTTCCTTTTGACAGATGGCCAAAAATTACTTATTATTTAGAGCACCAGAGCTGCCTGTTTGCACATTAGAAGAGGAAAGGGAAAAATTAAAAGCAAGAAGGAAATTTATGTCACGTTCATTACCTGTTAAATGTTAAGGAGCATTATCCTGCATGAATAAATTATTTCATACAAGCCTGACTCCAGCTGCAGGCAACTGGCACGCTCCGGCTGATAAAAACCATCTCGAGTCACACAGCAGACAATCATAAAAAGCCCCTCTTAACCAGGAACCACTTACAGAAGGATGAGGACGATCGATGGAACAAGCAACTAACTGCTTCTCTGAGTATCACAGAACACATTTACGAAAATTAGCAAACTATTTCACCTTGCAAAGCTATAGCACAGCCCCAAACCTGACACAATACAACTGCAAATTTGAGAGCAGTAGCCAACAAAAAGACATCTTTTCATAGCCAACATTCCATAATAAATCATGGCAAAAATCATATGCCTCTATTTCCTTTTTGTTTCCCCCCTGGCTTCTAGCTATATAGACACTCAATCCCAGACTCATTCTGAATGATTATAGATGATTTCAAAATACACCCTTCTCTGGCGTGAGGAAATATAAAATGTAATTGACACAAAAGTGTGCACTGGAGTATAAATATTTTCACAGTCTTCTGGGAGTGAGGCATAAGAGAAGGCTTTTGTTTAGTTCACTGGCCTGCCTAAAGGTATATATTTATCATTAGGAAGGCAGGGAATGTTTATGTTATGACCTCAGAATAACTAGACAGGCTTTCCAGAGGCTGCTATCAGCTAATCCTAGTCAATGCCATTGACATACTACTCCCTAAGAACACGTGTGGAACACTAACTACACGCAGAATAATCTAGGTGTAGATATGCATATAACAAAACACACAATTGTAAACGCATAATTAAATAATTGAATGTGTGTCAAATGCAAATGCTAACATTTCTATGGGTATGCAGATGCTCTTTCAAACTGCAAACATTCTGGAAGGTAAAACAGATAGACTTAATTTTCATTATTTGAGAACTTTAAAGAAAACCCTGTTCTTCCCTATTATTATAAAAAGGCCGAGGAATAAAGAGGCAAAGTGATAGCCAGGTAGTTTCAGGGGCAGATTAGTCTTCACATACATAACTTCACTATAACATGTAAGAAATAAAACTGCATATGAGCCAGAAATGTCAATTGTAAAATACAAGAAAAGGAACTAATGGCATCTGTGCTTTGGCCAATGCTTGACGACTGTCCTTTATTTCTAATCTTCACAAAATGCGATGGCACATAATACAATTATGCATAAGAGAGTGGCATATCTACAACATTCCGGGTTCAAAAGTGATCAAACAATTTTTGTACTCTACTTGTTTCTTGCCATGGTAGCTTGTTTTCTTTTTTGTTTGCTAACAATATAAATTTAGGCATCCTAAGCACATCCTATGTCCTGGTGTTAAGCAAATCCAAATCCTTAGAATCTACATATTTTTCCTCTTTCCCTATAACTTATCTATAAAGAGATTATTAGAAGGCAGATTAAGAAAGATGCAAAAGCTAAGAACTTGGAAACCAAGATGCTATTAAAAGAAAAAAAAATTTCTGGTGTAGAAAAATGCTCTTAAACAAATGTTCTGATAACGAATTTTGCAGAATGGAGTTGTATCCAAAATATGAGACTAATATGTATTTCCTTATATTTTCTTCTTTTTATTACTACTTATCTTATGGCCAACACCCAAATGAAGAAAAGCAGTTATTCTTTTTCACATAGCAATACATAATAAAATGTGCAATTCAAGCCAGATCTTATAATTCAATCTAGGTCTACAAATCTGATTCTGATTGAAAAATAGGACCAATATTTTCAAAAATCTCAACTACGCAACATCCAAAAATGCATTTAACCACTACTTGGAAAAGTCCACCAAAACCATTTTCTAAATCTCCAAGAACACATTATTAGATTCATTCAAATCATAGTGAGCTCTTTTAAACCATTCCTGTGCCTGTGAATTTGAGTCCTACCTTGATGGAGTCTCTGTCTATTGGCAAAACAGCAGCAACACAGGCAGATCAAGTGATGAGAAGGAGAAAAAATGGAAAGTACTAGTTAGTTTACATAAAATCATAATTTATCAAATCTCATCTCAAATAATAAACAGCACAGATGTCAATTTTTTTTGTGTAAAGTTAATTATTGAAACTATTCAAGCAACTCCACAAAGCACCAATCTACTTTCTACACAATTTCAGACACCAAAGCAGATATTCATATTATTTATACTCCATACTGATTTTTCTACTTATAAAAGTTTTTATAATCATGTCTCAGCTCAGCACCATAGCATTAAGATAACTCGATGACAAATATTACAGTGCTTCCAACATCAGAGATGGGAAACATGTTTATGTGATAAAAATCATTTACCCAAGATTATAGTTCATGGTAATAACACTGAAACAGGAGTAGATATGAGGTTTTAATTATGAGCCACACCCTCCCAACCCATAAACCACCCATGTGGCAAGTAAATTCCCACAAAGCAATGCTGGGGGAGAATTTTCCATCTGCTTTTCTGCCATTAACTAATAAATATTAACAGTAAGCACCATACAAACATAGTCAGCAAAATGTCTCCATACCATCATCTGCTCTATGGAGGGAGCAAATCAACCTCAAAGGAGCATAACTGGCCTTAAAACAATTACTTGCATAAACAATTGTGTTGTTCGTATAGGAAGAAATGAGTTAATTTCATGCTTCTAAACAGACTGGGTGAGAGGGGTTGTTAAACCAAGAGATTTCATTAATTTGGGCTGTACTTTTCCTCAATTACTAAGACTACTGAAATTGTTTTCTTACCTGTGAGATTTTTACTGCACTAGATAGTTGATTTAGAAATAATAATTGATTCTGTCAAATTATCAAGCAAGACTTTATTAGTAAGTCCTTCCCCAAAATAGATTCAGTGAAAATTAGATATTAGCACCACTTACTGTTTTAAACACAGAGAATCATGGGATTTCATTATTCATTTAGAGTTGGGGAACACAGGAGGTAGCAAGGGATCAAAGGCAATAAATAACCAGGAAACAGGTTCCCTTGCTTTTCTGGATTGCACTGACTTTTACCAACCACTAGGGCATCATTTGGCAAAAGACTGCTTCTAAAAATTAACTGACCTTCCATCAGAAATCCTTTGTTTAGTCACTGCTAAGATTAGAGTCAGAGACAAAATAAATTATGGCATCTAGGAGCTACTCTTATCCACAAGGAAGTAATATCTGATTGAGACACCCCCAGAGAATTACTCACCTCTTTGGTGATCATTGTCATGGTGCTTCTTCTCATCTTTAATCGGAAGGTGGGACTGACCTCCCAGAGCACTGGAGAGGGCCAGGAGCCCTGCACTGCTCCCGATGGGTGGAATGGCAGGAGGCTGCAGCCCTGAAGGGTGCGGGGTCAGAGGCACCGGTAGACCGTGTCCATGTGATAAATGCTGGGCCTGGAGTTGTTGCTGCTGTGAGCAATGAAACAAAGATATTGAACTTGTCACCTATATATCTACCCCACCAACAAAAAGAGGGAAAGGGAATACAAACAGATCATGGAAGAACCAGCACACATGCAGGAAACATTTATCCTTCATACAGGTACAGGGGAGAGAGCTGTATAATGAAGAAGTGCTTTCTTTCTTAGATTCGGGGGTTTTGCTATGCCCTGTAAATAAATTAATTTTCAAATAGTGAAATGAAATAGTAACTTTTACTGGCTGAAATTCAGATTTTCTTAACAAAGCGTCTATGTTTTGTTCTCCACAAAATATGGCCTTACTATCACACATTTCTAATCAAAACATATACGTGACTAACTGTTAAAGCAGTTATGTTGAACAAAAAAAGCTGAAAATTGAGAAAATTAGTGTTAAACAGTTCTCCCAGAACTGCTGCACAGCATGCAGCTGAGAGTTAATTTGAAAGAGAAAACCTGAATTAACAATCCAGAAAAAGAAACTGGTTGCAGCCACCGTTTTAAGCCCTTTAAGTGTCCTCAGCGGTACTTGAGCAAATTACTAAAGAAAATCTAATGTAGCAAGGCTTGGGTCCTCCTGTAGGCTTGCTCAATAATGCTGAAATAATTGGGCACTCTGTGCACGTTTAGTGATGCTCGAATGAAAAGCTCGAGGCCTGCCCTTGTACTCTTCTCCAGCGGCCGCCTCTGTGTTGTGACAGGTTTATCTGAGTGGGACTGTGATGCACGCACCAGTAACTGTGCTGACAAGAGTTTAAAGTCATTTTTACCAGCACACTGGCAACACATGGAGAAAGCCCTCAAGAGGCTGGGATGGTAGTGCTTGACCTCAGCCGAGTACGCCTCAGGTCTGGCTCCAGGGAAAAGCAGTGGGCAGGCCTTGCTGCCTCTTCCATTGCTGTGGGAGGTCGTGTGCGGTGGTGGTGAAGAAAGTGTGAAGGGAGGAGGTTAAGCTAAATACACCCTTCAACGGGAATCTCTCTCAACTCCAGACCCTGCTTAACAATCTTCGATGAGAGTAAGTGTAGAGTAATTCTCGAACGAACTTTACAGTGATCAAATTTTAGCTGCTACCTTCAAATGAATCATGTTTCAGGACTAGCCCATGATAGCCAAATAGCCTCGTCAATACTTTCCTCCCAAGCTGGGATTCACAAAAGAGGTTTTTAAAAACTATGTGGGGTGGCATAGTCTGCTCTCCCTCACTGGCAAGAAAAATCTTGAAATGACTTTTTTTTTATTTTCAAAGAAAGTACTTCAAGGAAAAAAGTGTTTCTCCTCTCCAAATGATTTTTCTAGCCTTCTTCCCCTTCCACATGCCTTTCTGTGTCTGACTTTGACACCAAGATATGGCATTAACGAGTGCTTTCCTCTGGACTGCACCCATTTTCTGACCATGTGCATTTAAAATATAATCAATAAAATAAAGTACTGACACTTTTGAAGGCAAGTTTACACACACACTTGGAAAACCAGAGCAGTGACCCAGGCGCCCCATAACCAGCGGGCACCCTAACATCCCACCGAAGTGCTACCTAACTGTTTAATATAATGTGCTGCTTCTTTTGAGTGGTCTAAATCACATTCAAAATTCTCTATGTATTGTTATTTACTCGTGACCAAAAAGTAAGTGCACGCAATCATATTTTCTAAATGTGTAAAAAAATGATCAAAAAAAGAAGGAAAATATGCGGTAAATACACGGCAAAGGCAATTGTAAACCTTGTTCAAACAAACAGGCAGAAAATTGCTCCAATTTTCTTTCCCCTCTTTCTCCATACATATACTTCTGATGGATAGGTCAGGCCTGCTAGTCTCCTAGCTCAGATCAGAGTTCATTTGGGCAAGCATTTACTAAGAGTCTGCAATGTTTCCTTATCACCTTTCCAAGACTCTAGCTCTGTGAGATCTACATAAAACACAACCCAGGCCAACTGCAGGCACTGAGACATTCAGATAGTACCTGAACATTTAAAACTATTTATGTCTCTTTTATTAGACATAAAAAAAAAATCTCTCAGCCAAATGCAATGATCCTGGTGTTTCATTTTTATTTTTCTCTCACAGGATAAAAATTAGCACTAACATCCTTCCTTTTGCATTTGATCATCAGGAACTTTTCAGAGGCAGAAAATTTATCCCTAGTCTGTCACGGCATAGTAAAGATGTTCTGGGGTCCTCACTTGTACTCTATGCTACCTCAAAATAGTTTTCAAACTGCATGAGCCTCTTCTCTGTCCATCTTAGAGGCGGGAAGGTCCCTTTTCTTTTCCAAGGCCAACTCCACCTCCCCCCTCATAGTGCTTTCATCTGCTCTTTCCTCCTCCTTTCATTGCTTTGTCGATTCTCCAATTCTCTCTCCATCTTTGTTGTTCTGTCACTGATTTTGTTCTTCTGCTTACAAGCTTAATACCAGCACCCTAGCATACTGTTTAAGATGAACTGCCTATCTAATGCAAAAGAACTTCAAGTAGCAGTTTTGCAGGACCTGTAATCACTTTTCATGTCCTCCACTGCCCTGAACACAGCGCCTTATGCATAAAATGGAACTTGATAAATCTTATTAAATTTAATTAAAACTACCCTCCTTTTGCCCTCCTCATGTACTGAGTGCACACACTCTCTCACCTTCTCAAATTTCTCTCAAACTTGGATCATTTTTGTCGTCTCCACTTTTCAGTACACACTCACACACCCCTCTTACTCCTTAACCCTCGATAGTCTGAATTCCATGCCCAGAATCCCCACAAAACTAATGACCACTCAGACAGCAATTATCTCAGGTTCTCTCGAGTCACAGAAGGCATGTCCTCCTTGCTGAAATTCTCTCCAACTAATGTCAGGAACATGGGAAAGATCAGCATGGCCTTTCTTTAGCTCTCTGAATCCTGTTAGATTTCCTCCTTGGCTTTTTCTTTTCCTGCTCACTAAAAAAGTCTTAGACTACCTTTTGCTCCTCTCTAGCATCACCCACCTTGACACAAATGACAGCCATCTCTCAGCCTCCCATACTCAGTACTCCCAGATCTAGCATTTGTTAAACCATTCTACTAGGCTGCCCAACACTACCTGCAAATGAAAATGCTGAACACTAATCCCTTAAGCTCAAGTTATACTACCCACCATCAATTTGTTTTTATCCTTTGTGCCTATAGCCATAATCACCAAATCACATCAATTCTTTAAAACAAAACAGACCTATAGATGGTGCTCATTTTTCTTGGTAAGTTTTCACCTTTGCACTAGAAGCAGAATGGCAGATATACACGTAATTGATAATGACTCTTGATTAGTACATAAAACAAACATATTAGAGGTCTTCTTTTAAGTAAAAGTAGTAAGTCACCAACAGCTAAACTGAACTTCACCTTTTGCTCATTAAAAAGTTTAATTGGGCAGTTGGTGGGCAGTAAGTGAGCCAAGATGCTGAGGAATCTGCTGGCTCTTCGTCAGATTACCCAGAGGACCATAAGTACTGCTTCACGCAGACAGTTAGAAAATAAAGTTCCAGAGAAACAAAAACTATTTCAGGAGGAAAATGGAATTCCAGTGCATCTGAAGGGTGGGATAGCTGATGCCCTCCTGTATAGGGCCACCATGATTCTTACAGTTGGTGGAACAGCATATGCCTTGTATCAACTGGTTATGGCTTCATTTCCCAAGAAGCAGGATTGAGTTCAATTTGTCATCCCGGCAATCAGCTGGTTCAGTGGACCCGTAATCTGATAAATAATCTGAGTTCTGTGGGGATCAATATTTATTGCCTTGTACTGCTGCCAATAAAGCAGTCTTTACCATGAAAAAAAAAAGTTTAACTGGTCAAATTTCAAATAACGTTCAAGAACTTAATACGAAAAGACTCTTACAAGTCTTCTCATCAACAGAGGAAAACTCACAGCAGATTCCTCAGAAAAAGAGTCAGGTTTCTCAGGACACTGTTCAAGGAGCTAAGAGCAGCATAACCTAATGGGACTGCCCTACAATTCAGCATGTCTCCCAGTAGTGTGAATGCTGTTCTCTGATCTCCACCCCATCTTTATTAATTACAGAGCAAATGACCTGCAAAGATCTACTACTTTATCATATAATCAAAAAACTATCCTGTACTTCAAGAAGATTAAACCTGCTTTTTAAAGACAGCAGGAAAGGGAAAGTATATCAAGAGTACATAGCTCAACACAAACTTTTACTGAAATAATTTAAGAAAAATCACCACTGTATATAATTATAAATCAATGGGTTAAAATATGTTGAAGGAAAAACATCCAGCCAAAGAATCAAAGAGGGCATAGCTTGCAGCACCAACTCAATATTAAAATAAATACCCTTGGTGTAACCATAACTGAGAGACACCTATAGAGAAAGATACATACCTTGGTAAAAAATTTCTCACTGATATTCGTAGTCCCTTACTATCTTTGGCAGCCTATTTCATTAAAACAAAACAAAACACTCATCTCAAACCACAATGCAGTGTTCCCTTGATGGGCCATTCAAAAGAATAAACATTAAAATGGAGTGAACTTTACACTAAGGCAAGTACTCCATTAAGATAATTAATTTAAATTTGAAAAATAACAAGTAATTATTTCTGAAAATATATAGCAATGGGGTAGTAGACACAGCCACAATTCTCCTAACAGCTTTTTGTCGGAGGTTCTATAACAAAGAATCATTTCCTTGCAGTTTCCTCTGGCACCAAGAAGAGAGAAGACTACTGCTCCTGAATCAAGTTCACCGAAAATATCTTTTGAAATGCAGCATTTCTATCAGCAAAATGAAAACTGCTTTAACACTGGGTCCTGACTAGTCAGTGGAGTCTGATGAGGGAAGAGCTGCAATCCACACACATCCCTAGCAATTCTGGACCTCTTCAACCAGAAACCAGGCAGAGGTTTTCTTGTCCACTACCCCTCATGACGACTATGCTATCAAGAGTAGAAGAATCTTTTGAAAAAATGCATCTTTCTTAGAAGCAATGACAACCAATTACAATGAGCAGACTGTCAGATCTTGGTTTCCTTAAGAAAAAAAAAAAATTGCAAAGAAAGCCTTATACATCTTATGCCAGAAATCAAGAAAGTTATCTAAGCTATCTAGCCTAATGGGAAGTGACAACTAGGACACTGAGCCAATTTGCAGGTGTCCTCACTGGAAAAACTTGAGACAATTCAAACATCATGAAAAGTTAGTAACTATAACAGATTATAGAAAATTCTTTTAAAAAATTTCCAGGAGTGAAGTGCATGGTACTCTAAGAAAACAGGTGGAGCTCTAGGGGCAATCTGGGATAAGACTTGAGAATGACTCCTAAGCCACAAACCAGCTAGCCAGCCATGCTGGGTGCCCTGAGCTTGTGCCTGAGCCCAACCAGGAGAAGAAGGAAGGTCCTTAATCTTAAATAAAAGGTCTTGGGGGAGAGGAGGTAACATATTTAGAAAAGCAGCATCAAGCACAGGACTGGCTGGATCCACATTTCTTGGACTGTGAAGGTATCCTGTAGTGAGGACACCATTTGCGGGGGCTGGGCTAAGTCTGATAAAAAGATTCCAGATGGCATTTGAGAACACATGATCACGAAGTGGCACTGTAGCCACCTACCTGACTGGAATCCTTAGCACTTCATGCAAGCAAGAGCCAGTCACTTAATGTTTCTAGGCCTCTGTTTTTTCATGTAAAAAATGGAAAGTTATAAATCCTAACTTATCAAGGCTATAGGGAGAATTATATGAGACTGCACATATGAAATCTTTATTTAGCACAGCTACTATTGTTGGAAAAATAGATCCTGAAGTCCACATAGGCCATACTCTCACTGTGCACCCTCCAACTACCCTCTCCACATATATACACATACTTTCTCTCTAGGGAGAGCAGGAAAAGCTTTTCTTTACAGAATATTAATTTACAAGGAAAAAGAATTTAAAATTTACCACGTCACCACTCTAAATGTGTTAGTGTCATCAACAGATATTCAAGTCCTTAGGTAATACAGTTGCTGGGGAACAGGTGATTAGTGTATCAGTCCACAGGCTGGCTAAGCTAACTTTACCAATAATATGACACAATTTGAAATATATGTTACCGAGGGTAGTAATTTTGATTAAAGTACTTAACCTGCATTTAAACAGGACAAAACAGGAAGACAAATCTAGGTTGTGGGACATTCCACAAAACTGGTCTAGAATCTTTAAAATGTCAAAGTAAAAAATTAAAATGGTCTGTTATACATTAGAGATGACTACAGGACAACAAAGGCATATTTGGAAATGGCATAAAGGAAAACTGGTATGAAAGAAAGAGTGCTACGAAGGAATTCTGTGGATAAATGGGAGAAATACAAATATCAACTTTATGTTGGATGTATGGAAGTGTTTATGGTGCTTATAGGGAAGATGCATATTACTGTCTCTTTCAAATAGTTCAGGACACACAAAAAGATATAAAGCAGAAGTGACAGACCTAGTAAACCTAGGTATGTGTATAAAGTGCTTGTCTCATTCATCTTTCAAATTATCCTGTAGTTGGAAGGGTAGGGAAAATAAGATGTGCCAGTCTGGCCAAAATTCTGGGAGCTCTTGCTATTAATAAATACCATTAGCAAAAGCTAAAGGTTATGTGAATATATGGAAAGCAGCAAGAATTAAAAGAAGGAACTTCTCAACTCAAGCTTGTCTGTAACTCAGTCCTACATTTAGAGCAATCCAAGAAAATATCACTGCAAGGATAAGTTTTTTACACTAAAACCACAGATCTCTGTGGTCCTCAAGCTCCCTGCACTGGTCTTTTAAGGGAAGACAGGTAACAACAAGCAAAGCAGGCAAAGCTCATGAGTTGTTGTTAGCATGCAATCAAGGGGTAAAAAATGGACCCCAAACTATTAAGGGGTGCATTCTCTAAAGGGATCTTACCATTCATGAGCACAAAAGCAAAAAAAAAAAAAAAATTAACAAAAAACCCCAGATTCTTAGTGCAAAAGATCTTCAATAGAATAGTGTGCATAGAAAGAGAAGGATATTCTAAACTTTGAAAATTATCCACCCCCTCGTGGGTAAATGACTAACCAAACCAAATAGGGTAAGGCTCAAGTGAAGTGCTGGCGTGGAAAGCCTCCCACAGTCTAAGGTACTATAGGGTAGGGAACCACAAAAGAGGCCAGGCAAGTCTGGGACAGGAGAAGAGAAGCAGAAATACAAACCAAGATAACGGTTGCCACTATCTCTGCCAAGGACATTCTCCCCATGTGTCTCTACATTCCTGTCCTCTACATGTCTCCTTTTCAGCAGTTCCAGGGCACAAGACAGGCTGCAAAGCAAGAGAGTGTGCCCACCTGCCTTCCATGTTAAAAGTCCACTCAGCTTCACCCCTAGTTTCCAATAGTTCCCCTGCTCAGGAAGTCTGGTTCATGGTGTGCTTAGACTTGTGATCTAAGATGGCTGAATGTACATGGAGGGTGGGGAAAATGCTGTCCTTTCAATGCTCTGGAATATTCGTCCCCTTTTCACAGAGAAGCCACTGTAATACTGTGCCAAGGATGCCACTGTCCTAATTTGCAATTTAACTCACACACCAGTAATAACAGGAAAAGGAGGGGGCTAATACCCCAAAGCCCTCATTTATCAGATTATTTCCTGGTCCAACACATTAGAACTTTTTCTGAATTGGTACAAAATATACTAGAAATAGTATTTTATTCAAATTAATAATAGAAATACAATATCCTGGAGGCTGAAATATTTTGTTTTTAGAAATTTTAACACATTATCTTACTGAAACCAATGCTGCTATTTTGTGTTTGTCATTAAAGTCACCAAGTTTAATGCCCAGGAAAGTCTGTACTCAAAAAAGCTTCCTGTCATTACTTCAGAGTACTTAATAAAATAAGAAATCTGCATTTTAAAAGTCTACTTTAGATTCTTCAACAGCCTTGCATTTGACCTTAGAGATGTAGACATAGAATGAATCTCAGCTGACATCTAGAGTCATGAGTTTTGACCACAACTCATGCTTGTGTTGCATACATGTGCATGCATTTATCTGCACAGAATACACGTGTAAATGAAACAAACGTTTAATAAACAATACACAATACTCCGTGCAGTACACTACACTAATATTTTGTAGCCTCTATTTTTCATTAAAACTGTTAACTATGGCTCACTGAACTGATCTCACGACACTCATGAGTCTCATGACTCAAAATGTGAAAGACACTGAAACAGATTAAGCTGCTATGATTTATAATTAAGAAATATATATTTGGTCTCCATCCACTGTCCTTGTGTTGAGTGATAATGGTCTTGTTATATTAATGAGGTGATTTTTGGAAAGCACCTAATGATGGGGACTGGTTGCTAGGAGAACCAACCAGATGATTAGAAGGTTAGAACTTTCAGTCCTACCCCAAGTCCTTGGGAGGGAAGAGCAGTGAGAGAGGCTACTCTCTTGAGTTCAATCACCAACAGTCAATAATTTAGTCAATCATGCCTATGTAATGACACCTCCACAAAAACCACAAGGACGTGTTTTAGAGAGCTTCTAGGACTTAGGGTGAATGGCAATACTGTGAGAGGGCAGAGATGCTCGGTGCCCTTTCCCCCAGCTTGCCCCAAGCATCTCTTTCACCTGGCTGTTCCGATAAATGCGTAATCTAGTAAGTAAAATGTTTCTCCGAGTTGTGATCCTCTCTAGCAAATAAATCAAACTCAACGAGATGGTCACTGGGACTTCCTATACAGTTGTCAGATGCACAAATGGAAACTTAGACTTGCTGTTGATACTGAAGTGGAGAGATGGGGGTAGTTTATAGGACTGAACCCTAATCTGTGGCATCTGAGGTTATGTCCAGGTAGAGAAGTGTTAGAGCTAAGCTGAAGTAAAGGACACCTAACAAGTGTCTGAGGATTGCTTGATGATGTGGGAAGCTGCCCCCAACACACACACACACACACACACACACACACACACACACACACACACACACACACACACGAAATTACAAACTAATGCCTGCTTGCATGCATGAGACCCAAAGTAAAAGTATTAGCATCAGGAATGAAAGACAAGTCCCTACCATTCAGTCCAGTAATGTACCTACTGCCCCATCCAGAATATTCTTAAGTAAGGATGTCTTAATATAAAAGACAAACATTCATAATTGATTCATAAGAATCAATAATCTGGATATAGCCCAAAGTGACCTCTGAACTGAGACCTAAGGGATAAGAATGAGAACAGCTTGTAGAGAACAGGGAGAAGAGAATCCAAGCAAGAGAAAAGCAATTGCAAAGGCCCTATCCAGAATAGGATAGATGCCTGCAGACGAAGGAGAAAGAAAGGAAGTGTGGGGGCATCCCAGTGAGCAAGAGGAAAGTGTGGTAGAATACAAGTAGTATGGGAATCAGATCATGGATAGAAAGGACTTCAGACTTTCACTTAATAATGAGTGCTTTAGACTATAGTGAGGATTTTTGTTTGTTTTATTTTTTAAGATCAACTATGAGTTTCTCCTTAACTGATATAAAATGGAAAAAAATGATTTGTTGGCTACGTGTTACAAATATCTTCTTCACTTTCTTTAAGATATCTTTGGATGAAGACGTTTTTCATTTTAACCAAGTAATAGTATTAATCTTTTTTCTTATGGTTTACACTTTCTATAAATACTTTCCTACCCCGATATAAAAGACTCTTGTTTTTTATTTCCTAAACATTTTAAAATTCTTGTTATTCTTTTTGGATTGACTTCTGTATAAGATACAGTCTGTTCTCATAATGAAAAGCAATTAAAAGTCAAACATACTACCTACTGAAGAAAACTAATTATATTGACATGTTGGTGGGCCTACTCACCAGTGTTTTTCCAAAAAAATATGCTGTTTCTTACAGAAACGCTTTCTCTTTCCTATTTACTGTGTATTAATCAACATTTTCCCATATCCCTAAATAATTCTAAGTAATGCTTTTACTACTCTAACTTGTAATAGCTCTTAAGTATATGTCACTGTAGAGGTACCTAAGAATTCACTTAAGTGATCCTCAATCACTGAGTTAAAGTTCAAGTTATTTGAGGGTGGGAAAGGGAGAGAAAGAGACACCATGATATCACAACGTGTCTATTAAAATAGTTGCTCTGCAAGTGATAGATTCCCCAACTAAAAGTGGCCTAAATGAGTAAGTTTTTATTTCCCACATAACAAATACACAATTGGTTGGAAGACACAGCAATATCAAGACTGGGGTCATTACCCTCTCATTTTCTCAAGCACAAATCCCTCCATTACCCCCCCCACAAGATGGCTGCCGTGGCTCCAAGCATTAATTCATATCCCTCATATTCTCACACAATTATGCATGAAGGATGGTAATTCTCTCTTTATGGGTCTGTAAAGGAGAAAAAGACATCGCATTCTACCTTTCTGACCTGGAGAGAGTCACATGCCTATAGCTTATTTAGCTACAGCTATGTATTCATTTCCATAGTACGAGACAGGCTCTGCCTGCAAGAAACAACCAACAAGTCTATTCTGACACCTGTCTTTGCTCATAGGTCATGCTGAGGCTACCAGCTGAAGAAAACCCAAAAGCAGCCTCGGAGCTTTCAATCCAAGTAGAAAGTAGCTTAAACTGTTTTTTCGCTCCTCAACAGCTTCTTCTCCCAGATATTAATTTGTGCAGAGCTGTGTCTACAAATTGCTTTGGGTCAACCCAGAAACACCCTAGGGAAATAAAAATATAAACATGACTGCCACTTTGCTTTGGGACCACAATGGCACTGCTCCTTGTTGGTCAGAGAACACAACCTGGGGCCAAGATAAACTCTCCCCTTTTCTTATGAATCTGCCAAGGAAAGAAAAATTATGAGAAACACAAGGGGTTGAGCAGCCATGGAGCTGACTTTAAAAAGGTTCAAGAATGTGCCATTTTACTTTTTCCTTAAAAGGTTGGGAAAAGAAGCCAGAGGCCTAGTTCTAACTCTTGCTAGGTTTGCAAATATTACTATACCCCCCCCAAAGTAGTTTTTATTCACAGCAGGACAGACAAGATTTTCTAAAGATAGAGAGATGGAAGTAGAAAAAAGGTATATAGCTGTCACAAGGCAATGAAGCAATCTCAAAAAATAGGAGTCCCCAAAATATACTGGCTAGCACTATGGGCTCCAATTTATTTGTGTCCCCTCCTGGCCAGTAGTCCTTTACTCCACCACCATCACCCACTGCTGCCTGCAACCAGTTTACCGCACACGGGTTTGCTCCCACTGGCTAACCTCTCACTGGGTAACCGCTACTCCAGTCAATCTCCCCTCTTGCTTGGCTTACAACCGGACAAAAACATTTATCCATTTATGGTCTACCTACCCAACAAAACCACAAGGACTGAAAAAGCAGGGGCTAATCACTGTGGGCCAGAACGTTAAGGGGGCTTGGAATAATAAGAAACTTGGGGCAAGAAAGTTCTAAATGAACACTTACTTGCCTGTTTTCTTCTGATTTGACTATATGAAGGCAGCTGCTGGCTTCAGTTAATTCCTCTTAATATAAACAAGGTATTATCAAAGTTAAAATGTAAATGTCTTCTGTGGCTAAATTATTTTCCATAATACTTATGATGTCAGCAAAATATAGCTTTTTTTTATACCTGTCAATAGATCGAGAAACTCTACCATCCTCTGTGCAACATTTAGAAACAAGTCAGTGTAAACTCCTGATTTCTGCTGTCTATGTGACTTCTTCCAAGTTTTTACTATTTCACATCAAAATCATGCACAGTTTCATCCTATAAAGCACAGCTTAAATGTTTTGTATGTCATGGGGCCCACTGTGACTCTGGAACCAAAATTTCTTTTCCAGAAAATGTATATAACCAGCCTTTTCTCTCTCTCTCTCTCTCTCTCTCTCTCTCTCTCTCTCTCTCACTCACTCACACACACACAATTCTGCAAACATTTCAAGGACTTAAACATTTCAGGAATTTAGGTTTAAAACATCTGTCTTGGTAATGGTGTCTGTAACTTTGATTCTTACATAAGAGATTAAGGTACAACCATGCAAGGAGAAACAGTATAAGTCAAGAATATTCAATTGACCTATGAACTAATAGCTTAGGCTGACCAATTAGTATGTGCATCAGGCACATCCAATTTCCATTTCCTTCACCGAGCTCTGGACTCCAAACACTGCAATCCTATTAGTGGATCTTGGGATAAAGAGACTATTGATCCCAGTGTAAAAGAAAGAACGCAGAGTTGAGGGAACAAGTAAGGGACAAGTGTACCATAATGGCTAAATGTGTGAGCTCTAAAATCTTCTATGTTTGGATCTCAGTTCTGCTACATCCTCCCTGTGTGGCCTTCAGAAAACTATTAACCCATTCAGAGCCTTGGTTTCATTATTTGTAAAGTAGCTGGAACAATAAACCACCTTCTACATGAGGCTGACATGAACATCAAACAAAATAAACACGCAAATGCTTAGCACCATATTTGACACAAAGCAAATACTCAATAAACACTTGCAATTTTTAGTTACCCATTTAGGGGATAGAAGACAAAAATAGGGTTATGACAGTCTAAAGAATTCCAAATCATCAAAACAAATGGGTCTACAAAAACCATACAATATAAGAAACTAGACAGTATTTTAGTGGCTCCAACCCTTTACTCTACAGGTGAGAAGACTTTTAAATGAAATTCCTAAGATCATACTATAAATGACATCCAGGATCGTATATTTTCTACCAGTCCAAATTTCCTCTCAATCTTGGCTCAAAATGGGAGGGGTGGGATATAAGGGGGAATCTGAAAGAAAAAACTGCTCCTAGTATTTGTTCATTTAACAAGTATCTATTAAATTAGCACTTATTATGTATTTAGACAATAGGCACATGGCTGTAAAGTGAACAAGATTTCACCTACTAGTGAAGGGGAAGTAACACACATAAATAAATGGCAAATGCTACAAGGAAAATAAAACAGGCTAATGGGGCAGAGAGTGAACTGGATAAAGTCACTAAAGTCAGGGAAGTCCTTTCCCAGGAGATAATATCAGAGCTGAGACTTTAAGGAGGAGCATGACTACATCAAGGCATAGAGATTAGGCACTGCAAAGGCAGAAGAGCAGGTATATAAATACTCAGTAAAGAAGATGCCTGGAGTTCCAGAAGAGAAGAAGTAAATCAAATGAAGAGACTGGGTGGCCATGAAATCAAAGGATCACACGGTTTTTTAAGCCACAGTAACAAATTTACATAGGCTTCCTTCTATGCAAAATGGGCAGCCATTAGAGGCAGGTTTTAAGCAGGGAATAGGATCTAACTCATATTTTAGAAAACAATTATTCTGGCTGCGGTGTGTACAGAATGAAGCATAGAAGAAAAATACACAAGAAGAATCCCTGTTAGGAGCCTAGAGGAGACTAGAGAAGGGAGTGTGTGGGGCTAGGAGAAATGGAAGTTGCAGCCACCCTAACAGAACTGTGTGCAGACAGAATACATATCATTTTTTATGAGTGAAAATTTTCCTATTGAGCTTGGATTCTTTCCCTTCATCTATCAACCTATCTCTAAGGATACCAAAACTAAGGATCAGAGCAAAAGCAATAACAAAGTATAAGCTCAAAATGGAATTTGGAATATCAACAATAAAAGTTACAGAAATCAAGGAATTTTGCCACTGGCAAAAGAATAGGCACCCGGTTTAATGGGACAGAATAGAGTCCAGAAATGTAGCCACACACAAAGCCAAAAGATTTTGACAGTGGTGCAAAGATACTGCAATAGAGAAAAGATATTCTTTTCAACAAATGGCGCTAAAACAAACGAATTGGGATGTCCATCTGGGGAAAAAAAGGTGGGGAAGGAAGGAATGAACAACTCACATGTCAAATGGTGAACAAAAATTAACTCAAACTGGATCATGGGCCTAAACATAAAATTTCTAGAAGGGCATCTGGTAGAAAAATCTTTGTGATCATAGGTTAGGCAAAGAATAGTGAGCAATAACTCATACAGTACAACTTTATCAATGTTAAAATCTCTTCTTCAAAAGATATTTAGAAAAGTTAAAGGACAACCATAGACTGAGAGAAAATATCTGCAAAATATATGAGACTTATTCAGTATATTGCCAAAACAATAAAAAAATTAAACCACTCAAAGAAAAACTGAGGCAAAAATGTGAGCAGATAACAAATGAAGGTAGTGGGGTAGCAGGTAAACGTATAAAGACAACATCATTAGCTGTTAGGGAAATGCATAAAACCACAACGAGCACCATCACATACCTATCAGAAACAGCTAATAAATAAATAAATAAATAAATACTCTCCAAAAACCAGCCAAACACTCTCTTATGTATCAGTGAGACTGCATACCACTATGGCCACTTTGGAAAACAATATGTCAGTTACTTAGAAAGTTAAACATATACTTAGATCAGCAATTTCACTAGGTAATCACCCAAAAGAAGTGAAAACTTCCATTCAGTTACAAAAACCAGTATGTGAGTATTTATTGCAGCTTTACTCACAATCACCAAAATCTGATATCTACACAATGGAATATTATGCAGCAGTACAAAGCAACCAACTACTGACACAGGCAAGCACACAAATTTCAAATGTATTGTACTATAACAAAGATGAAAATGCAAAAGGCTACATACATTAGTGTATAATTTTATTTATATGACATTCTTTAAAAGATATTCTTTATCCTTGGAACCTATAAAGTTTTATTAAAATTAAAATGTGTAAATTAAAAGTTGACTATGTGTAGTAAAATGTAAAAACAAAGCTAACAATTATTAAAACCAGAATGACTTAAATGTAATTTGAAAGTCCTTTCAGAACACACAAAAAAATATTCATAATAAAAATTAAAAATTTGCTCCCTTTAATAAAAACTGGTGAAGGCATTCAAAATATTTGAATGAATAAATGCAACCATCAAAATGCTCTAACTATTCCCAAAAGGTTTTAACCTTTTCATAAAGGTTTCCAGAAGCACACTTAGTATCACCAATCATTTTTTTCTTAGGGGACTTTGAGGAGAACAATAGTATTCCTTAAAATTTAGCCTCTGGGGCCTTCCTGCTGGAGCAGCGGGTAAGCGCTGCACTGTGGAGCTGTTGGCAGCAGTGCCATGAGTTCAACGCCCAGCTAGGGAGATTTGCACAAGGTGTGGCAGACCTCTTCTGCCTCGCTCGCTGCTCCCCGCTCTGTCTCTGGTGAACCCTCTCACTGCCCCACACCTCTGTACCCCAGCTTGTATGCATAAATAAATAAATCTTAAAAAAAAATTTAGCCTCTGTCATTAACCCTTTAGTTGCCTATTTGGGCTGACTGCCTCCTTTCTTCCTCCCAGTTTTGAAGAACACCAGGCAGGCTGGATTGACAAGGAAAAAGTTCTGGCTAAATGGGAGTTGATGAAGCTACCTGTATGAACACTACTGGAAGAAAGTCAGTAAAAGAATTAGAAATGGAGCTGCAAACTCAGAGTAAGGATATGGGAGAGAAGTACCAACCAATAAAAAGGGATTAACAACGAGCAAGCTCACAAGTGGCTTTGAGTGAAGCTTGCTTCTCTGTTTAACAGTTCCACCTGGACCCTACACACACTCAGCCTTCTGAGATCTGGTGAAAATGAAATGCAGATTCGCGATCTGGGAAACTGCTTTCTTAAGGGAAGCCCACTGCCCACTTGTCTTAAGTTATGTCAGATGTACCCCCCACCCCGACTCATACTGCAATTCCAAGTGCTAAGTTCTGCCTTGAGCTAAGAAACAGCAAATACCTTTCTTTAATAGGGCAAAAGGAGGGAGAGCAAAATAGTAGCATTTCAGGTTAGAAGTATTTTTTAAAAAAATTTAACTGACTAGCTTCTAGAAATTTCTTTAGAGAAGCTCTGCAACAGAAACTAACACTATACGTACATTCTAAGTAAAAATTAGAAATACTGTTGTTTATCTAGTTTTGGGGAGTTCTAGAGGGGAGACAGAGTTCTAAAAAATTACCTAGACATATGAGTCTTTGTTATGAGAGAAGGGAAATCGTTGCCTCTATTTAGAGGCTCATCAGATTGTAACACAAAGATTATTATGCCTACAGCACTCAATAATATAGTCCCCTGATCCATAGCAAATGAACCAGTTTTAAAAACAAAACAAAGTGAGGGTCGGGTAGACCAACCTAAGATACAGAAGTGTACACACACACAGTGTATAACTGCTTTAGCTTATGTGCAATCACAGCTTTTTCCTATTTTGTGAGAGCAGGTGAACAAAGCCCTACAATTGCAGAAAGCCAGCCTCTCCCTCCCACCTCGTCACAGCCAGCCATGTGCATCACACAGCTAGTGGCCAGCATATTTCATGAAGCCTTTAAAACAATAACAAGGCCGAAACAACAATCTCTACAAACCTGTCTTACAGGTAATTTTAAAGTTTATTTCATGTTATACAATTTAGATACTACTACTAGAAATCAGTTAGGAGAACAACAATTAAGGGAAGCTCAACTGTTAAGTTTGCTGAAAAGTATTTATTTAAGTAATAAAAAAGTTGAGCCATGAAAGAAAATAGTTTAGGCACAGGACTAAGGTCAGAAAACAGGATCCTGGTTTAGCAAGTTAGTACAACTGGCTACCTATACCAGAAGGTGACAATAAAGAGCTCAAAGCCCATGAAGACAAATTCTCAGTGTCTCTGTTCCTCCAGCAGAGTCAGGGACAGGGCAGGGCTAAAGGTAATTTTGAGTGTGATCCTAGAACAGGGGCATGGTCTATGGAGATTTAGTCACAGAAGGAGGGGTGTATTCTAAAACTGATCACCACATGGGCAACTGAAGATCCACCCTGTTGCGGACCCTTTGTGGAATATAATGCAGAAACCAACTCAAAATTGTCCCAGTAAGGGGCAGGAAGAGCCATTCCAGTGACTGCCTGTGGATCCAGGAGTCTCTCAACAAGCTGGTAAGTGTCTCACCCTTCCTTCCTTGTTACACAAGCAGAAGTAAAGGCTGGATTTCCACAGTAAGTTGTGGGAAATCCAAAAGCTTCAGAGAGTCTGAGGGGAGGTATTGTCAAGCCCTGGGGAAAATACAGTAATGGCAATGTCCGGAGGACAAGGGGTCCAGGGGGCAAGGGGTCCAAGGTGAGCCCTGGAAGCACTTCTGTACTGTGGGTATATCTATACCCCCTAGAGGGTAGTAGCACAGCTACTATAAAATTAACAATACCTTTGAACAGTGGTTTATTAGTAAACACAGAAGAAATGAAAATATTACTCTTAGATACTGTATTTTTGCTTTTAAAAAAACTGAAGTTTTAAAAAATATTATTTCAAGTTTGGTGTTATTGGAGGCTATGACGTAAAAGGGGGAGAACACACCACACACACACACACACACACACACACACACACACACACACACACACAGAGGCAGGTTCCATATATAACCCACCTTTTTGTATCTTCCAGTTTTTTGTCTCATGGCTAATATATTTAAAAAGACAACAAGGAAAATTACTATGGCGGCACATCTAAATGCCTCTGAAACTTTAAAGCAGAGGTTTTGAAATCTATAATGGAAAAAGGAGGACATACATCTTAAGGTTGTCATACTGCAAGACCTTCTACTAGAAGACCAATCTGGAGTGAGTGAGTGTGTGTGTTTTTGTGTGTGTGTATGGGCCAATCATATGACAAGGACAATAAAACAAAATGCTAAATGGAAGGAAAAAAGCCCCTGAAGGTATTGTCTTTCTTTTTTTAAACTAATTCAAACACATAGGATGGTAAAGGCAAAGTCATTTAAATCATTTCCTTAGTAATACAAGTAATATTTAAATAGATTTAATAGTGCTGCTCCAAACCAATGAATTATGGGTTTAAAACCTATTAAAATGTAATGTTTTTTTCCTGAGCTGAGAGGAGAGAGATTTAAATCCACTGAATTTTAATATTTCAGCTTGAGCTGCAGGAGGTAGAGAAAGTCCAAATGAACTATTCCATCAGCACCATTCAAGCATGAACATTTTAATCAGTTTTACTTCCTTGGAGTTCTCTAACACAGTTTACGCTGTCATTCTGAAAGCACTTAACACAGAGAGTGTGAAAAACCACCAAGGCTTGTTATTGCCTTCACAATTGATGGCAAATAATTTTGCAGACTTCCTATCATTAAAATGTCACTGCTAAAAATTGAGGTTCAGCATTTCTTGTGCTAAACTGCATTTTCCTCTAACACTATGGCATACCTGTTCTTGAGGATTTTTTAAGGGGGTGTGCTTTTTTTTAAAATAAATACATATTTCTATCTTTTTTTTTTCCCTTCAAGAATTAGGGAATAAAGAGTTACTTTTACAAGTCCCAAATTTCTTTCCCAATGTTCATACTAACAAAACTTTTTTTCTTAATGGCAGTTTCTCTGGTGAAATTCTTATGAGGTTCCAAGTCAGCCTCCTTTATTAAGCATAACCACATTCACACAGCATGTGCTGATTATATAGTGTAATGGATTTAAAAAGCATTTTAAGATAGTCAGATGACTCAATTTAATAATACAGGAAATGAAAACATCATTTCTAATTAGATCATATTACTGATTTAAAACTACAATTTGCGTGTTGTTCCAACAGTGTGATCTCGCAGAGATTTTAATTTAAAAACACAGTGGCTAGTAAGACATATGACAAGATCAAACTAGATACATAATATTCCCTCAACCCATTTAGGGGAACTCCAGGAAAGCTTCAAGCAAATGTGAAATACAACAAATTCAAAACAAATACAAAATATAGAAAACAATGTAGGTATCTTCTGGGTTTTTTCCTTATAAATAAAAGATAAATGATATTTAACTTATTTCAATCTATCAACAGTTTTAAACTGAACATGACCTGTGAAAGAAATCATTATAACTGTGTTTCATTCCATTAAACACAACTAGCTTATTGTCAAGAGAACAAGCTGCCTCTCCAGGTTTCGGGCTCACTTCAGCATTTTGCATTTTGACTGCATGGATCACTGGCTTGGCTCATTTACCAATGAAGGTAGAATAATATTGCAGAGTTAAAAAGGTGCTTCATCAGATTTCATTAAATCTGGGAACATTTGCGCCTGTCTGGATGGTGTGCATACATATAAAACAGATACATATGTAGTGATAAATAAATGAAGGTCTGAGGGGGCTTAGATGGGGCTCTGCCTCTCGGAAGGAAAATTTTCATTCTGTCAGCGCACGAAATCATCGCCAACATTCTAAAAATCAAGTAACAAATATCTAAAATTTGCCCCTATCACTTTTTGGTAGATCAAAACACCACTACGACATGGCACAACCATGACCTGGGGGACAAACAACAGCAGGTGCATTTAAAATCCCACATGCCCCAACTCTGAGAAACTACCGGGCTCAAGGCACCATCAGGCCAGAAACAGACAAAGGCCAAAGACAAGAACAGCAGCAACAGAAAGGCATTAAGTGAGTTTGTAATCGGGCTCTTTCCTTTTCCCTTGGTTTGCAGCTCTCTAAAACTGTTGGGTTTGTTTTTCAATTTCTGCAATCTATTTTTCAGAATAGTCAGATTATGCGATTTTGACTCAATTTTCTGCTCAGATACAAATAATTTGGAATTCCCACCAGATGCACCAAAAAGAGCACATGCTGTGTTGCTAGCAAGCAGCTCTATAGAGTGTGTGCTTCAAATGAATTTTTAGGTCACAAAATTAAATTAGTTTTAATAATTAAATCCATATATCCACAATATGTCTGTCAGTAACTCAACTACAGTCTAATAAATCAACCTTTTCATGAGAAAAGGCAATCTGCCACTTCCTTCAAAACAAAGTATGTAAAATGAAATAGATAATAAAACAGTATTAAAAATGTACTTGATGTGAGGAGGGGAACTTGTTCTGATTTTGTATCTTCCCTCATATTTTTAAGCAGCATCTAATACAAAATAATGTGGTTTTGATCTAGATTAATCTCTCCACTGTACAGACAGTAACTAAGAAGACTTGAAAAAGAAACAAAAAAGCATTGTTTTCCTAGAAAAGGTTGCCAACTAGACATAAGGTAGTAAGGATGGCGAGTTGTATTTTAGCAGTTCATACAAACAATAAACACCAAGCCAGAAATGACCCAGCAAGCTCCCCAGTTCTCCTGTCAGCCCTCACTCCGCATTCTCTCCTTCAACTGCTGACAGACTATGCAGTGGGTGAGAAATGCCGACTCTATTGCTGGTGATCTTAGGAGATTTGGTGACCCAAGCAGTCCCGGCAGGAAGGTGAGTCACTTTTCAAGTTAATTCAGCTAGTATATACATATATGCTTAAGTCTGAAATTAAAGCTTTCTCATCCTTTAAAAATAAATAACATACTGCGGTATTCTGGAGTTTTAAGACATTAAAGGTAATTGTGAAATAAATGTATTTATTTATCTGATCTCTCCCCATTCTACACAATTTAGAAAATGTACCAGAAATAGATCTTGTTCTTTTTCAGTCTCTTCTTTCCAATGGGCACATCTGAGGAAATCAAGGTTACTCTCTACCATTTATTATGTTTTCTAATTTACTACAGTATTTTCTTGTGGTCAAAGGGCCACAACATACAGTTCAAAATAGCCCATTAAAAAACAAGTTACAATCAGATTACTGCTCTACCAACACTGCAGTCATCCCAGAGTTCTGATTTGCTTGTTAAAAGACACAGGCATAATTGAAGCAATATCTTCACTTCAGATTGATTATCAGGCGACCCTTATCCACATCTTCACTCAGCAATTTGAATTTTAATGAAAGTAAATGGAATAATTAGCATTTCAAAGTATGTTTGATACACTGAGGGGGAAAAAAGAGAAAAGATTTTTGTGTATAATCTATACACAAAAGAAAGTATTTGGAAGGGAGCAGAGAAGAAAGTACAGTTGCAGTGTCTTCATTAGACAGGCCTAAGGAACTGCTCTGTATCAGCTGCAGAGATGTGGCTATTGTGTGGAACAGCGCCAAGATTTCTCACCTTTATTATTTCCAAGTTTTAGCTTTTTTTTTAATTACCTGTTAACTTTAATTTGGGAGGAAAAAAATCTAAACGGAGTTGGGTGTGATTGCCCAAACCCATGAATTTCTGAAGGATTTCCAAGCAACATTAATGCTACTATCACTAACTAGCCTGCTGATTTTTTTCATATCAGTGTAGTTTAACTATTATTTCTACTACAAATGGACAGTAGCCCTTAAGAATCATCACAGGAGAGGAAGAGTAGCAGGGAGATTTGAAAATGTGTGTTTTCTTTCACTAAAAATGACATTAATACACTGTATATAGTCATTGGAGAAAAGATAAAGGAAATCAGGTCATTTTAACATCAAGGACAATCTGTATTTTTTTTTTCCTGGCACAGGCTAGCAACAAAAGCTGACTGCAAAGGGAAGAAACATTATGAAAAAGACTATGCAGTCTCCTTTAGAGGGGAGTTTTCAGGATATCAACTTGAATTAGTGAGAATGTGATTCAAAGTTTCTGAGGTAGCTATTTCACGTGAGATTGAAGGCCAGTGCTTCATTTCACTTTCTGAATTGCCTTTTGCCCCTTCGATGGAACATAACTTACAAAGAAGAGAGCGAGAGAGCCCATGACAAACACTAAGATCAGAGCTAAAATGGAAAGGCCACGTACCCCAATGATGGCGTTCAGTTCGGCCATGGTCACCTGCTTGGCCCGTTCCACAGCCTGCACCACTTGTTGCTGGTGCTATAAATGAAGATCAGAAACAGAATACAATTATTTGCTTTCTAGTCAGTCAAGAATAGCTTTTCCTAACATGTCCTCTAACTTCAATTACATGCAAAACAAGATTTAGAGGGTCTCTGTATTTCAAGGAAAAGTCTCGGTGCTGGATGACTACATATCTGGGGTACCTTATCACTGATGCAGGTGAGAAGCAAATGGGCACCCAACTGCAGCCCCAGGAAGGATGCTCCCTTACAACTGGAAGAAGCAGCTTAAATTTTACTTTCGAGCTTGTGGTGCGCTTTGACCCAACATCTTCCACTAACAACACAACACAACCCACCCACATCTGCTTTCTTGGCCATCAACAGAAAAATCGTTTTGAAAGTATTTTCAGATCCTTAAATTTTCTCCTGATAGACACTTGGACATAAAGAAATTAATGTTTCTTCTGAAATGTGAAAAGCATTCACATTTTTCCTGCAATTAAGGTATACATATATAAAAAAGATGAAACGTGTAAATTTAGCTGCAAATTTAAGGGCTTGAAGTATTTCTTTTAAATGCAGTAGAAAAACTAAGATGGACAGTAGAAGAAAACCCTGCTACCCATGATTTGGTTCTAAAGGGAATGGGCTAGAACCAATATTTGGGTAAAACTAGAAACACATACCACTGCATATTTAGAAAAATATGTCTCTAAATGGAGGCACCAACATGTGGATACACACATATGCTTAATACAAGTACCCCAAAATGTAAATATTATCCCCAATAAATACATTTGAACACTCTAGTATCTACACTCTCAAATTTGATATAAATTAGGTACCTTTTAGAACTCTTTCAACTAAGTTTAGTGAATGAAGAGCCAAAACGACAGTGTTATAAACAAGCACTTCTCTGTATGGCTAGAAAGTCTTGTTTGGGTTGATCCTAGTTGAGAAATTTGGCTAATTTTCTCCACTGATTTAAGTGAATACTCTGAAGCTCAGCTATCACACAGCTTAACATATGCAAGGGCTAAGACTAGCCAGCTGTCGCTTAAATGTGAAATTCCCCTTCATCTACCTGGTTCTACATTCCCAAACACATAACAGTAACTATGATTAAGGAGGGGGACCCCTATTTTAATCTCTCAGCTGTGTAGGACTAGTGGGGAGAGGTGAGATGGGAAAGGAAGCTGCTTTAGTTACCTCCCTGTGTTTTCACCCTTGATTTCCAAATGTTTTGTCCCTATGACTAATGGAATGAAAAATGTCTAAAAACAGATGACTACATTTCAAGCTTTCAATGGAATCTGAACATTAAACTATGTACCTTTTTTTATTCAAGATCTTCAATTTCAAAACAAAGACAAGTAACCACAAAATGTTCATAAGTTATACCGCAGTCCATTCTCTTACTATTTAATAAAATGTTTGCCAAAGTGAAATAATTCTTTCCCATTTCTCTGAAGTGAAAATCATAAAGATTTATGAATGAAAAGGAAAAGAATGTCAATAATAGTCAGTGATTAGTTTTCCCTTGAATCTAGCCTAACTAGCTATGTAAACCGAGCCCCCACTCTGTGTCAAGCAGTGTTCTTATTCAGATTTAAAACAATTTGGTTGTCAAAATGGTGAAAATGACAATACTTTCAAAGTGGAGAAAAAAGACAGCATGTAGGACAATGCTGGAATTTACCTAATACTCAAATTATGTTTAAAAGGACAACATTGTATAAGACTGTTGACCCTTTATTTTCCAATAGTCAACACAGGTCACTCAAAACTTTCAAGAAATTGAAAGCCAAAGGACTCAAGGCCCACACATCCAACATGTTCATCATTCACTTAGCTCATGCACGCTTTCATTCATTCAACAAGTTTTTTAAGCATTTACTCTGTGCCACTCCTGCATGTTACTGAAATATCTTATACTTTATATCAGGTATTCAAAAAATAGTCCCATGAGACAGATACAAAAATTCCATCTAGTTAGGTCTTTCCAACATGAAGGTTGTTCAATTCTTGCTTCATAAATTAGATTCCAACTGCCAACATGGGCAAAGACAGCCTTAGGCAGTAAGGATCTCTTTCAGGCTCAGCATTAAAATCAAGTGCATTTATTGAGAAAACCAGAAACATGCCAATGACACTGACATCAGATGCTCCTATAGAAAGTCTTGTTAACATGCTGAAGTGACAACCAAAGTCATGATTCAACTCCTCCCTTTTCTCATGGCAAAGGCCATGGGTTAATAACCACATCTGAACTCTTACCTGTAGTTCAGGTTTTTACTTCCCCGTTTCTCCCTACAATTGTGAATGATCAGCTGTTTTAGAACCTTTTGAACAGAAGCTCCCTAAGGCAACGAATGTCTGCTTCCCTATGCTATGAAAGCATCAGAAACACCCCAACACGGTTCATTCAATCACAAACTAACATTATACCACAGTCTAAGTCATGTGTCAGTAAGGTATGAAAATTAAAACTCAGGAAAGGTGAGACTAATCACAAAAAGAAAAAAAACATTCAAGGATGAAGTCCAAAGGACTCTCAAAAACTGACCCAAAGGAGACATTTCTTCATCATTTTCAAACCTTAAGAAATAAACTCTAACTTGGAAAATATAAGATTTTCACATTCTAGAACTACGATGGTTTTCCCAGTTTGGCTGCCATCTTTTCTCCCTTAATTCCCCTTCCCGTTCTGTTCCCCTCCTCCTACTCCACCCGACATCTCCTTGTCTCTTCCACTTCCTGCTCATCCCCTCCACCACCTCACCACTAGTGGTGGCAGCCATGCTGGCCACTGAAAATCTGCAGAAGTCAACAGTCCTCTGGTCAATCCTACTGCTTAAGCCACTCACTCAGACATGAGCTGCCAGAATGAACTTTCCACCAGTACCAGTAAAAAAAAATGCGACCAAGAATACATTAATAAGCCAAGGATATGACATGTGGAAGAATAAAAAAATGAAATGCATCATTATCTAAATACTGTGGTTTCTAAATTAAAAAAAAAAAATCCCAACTGAGAATATAACTAAATTGTAGTTACAGTTATACACTGTAACTAACAATCACCGAACTGAATGTTTCTGATGAGTGAATTTATGATTTATTATTTTATCCCAATAAAATACTATGATTTAATGTAAGCATGGTGGGAGAAAAATAAGGCTACTAAAATGAAATCCTATACACAGTAAATCACTTGTCTGCTTACTTTCATCATCCAAAAATTATTTTCTGCATTTTTAAGGAAAACTAATGAGACTATTTTTCTACTAGAGAGATTAGAACAATTAAGTTCATGCTACGTCCAACAAAGCCTGCTGAGAAACAGCTCTTAACAAACAACTCGTTATGTGCACACTAGGTATTTAATATACATTTCTCAGAAGAGCCTACAGTGACAATACCTACTGGGCCAATACTTTGGGGCATGGCAACAGAATGTGGTGCTTCTAATAAAAACAGTAATTTCAAAAACTATCACAACTTAGATTTTTAAAATAACCACCTTATTGATGGGGGTAATAAAGGGATATTATTAGGATAGAGATGTAAAATGAACTAGGATTCTTTTTAATGAGCAATTAATGTTCCTGCAGATGCAAAAGTGAGCAAAAGATTACGGCCCCCACTCCTCACAAACTCACAGAGCATCTTACAATACAGGATTGTGGGGTGTAATGTACTAGGGGATATTCTAGGAAGGAATGGCAAAGCACGCTTCCTGGGGCATCAGGCAAAGGTTCCTTTTCTTATTTATTCATTCAATTATTTATGAAGTGCCTATTGTGCTCTAGGCACCATGGTAGGAACTGAGATTATGTAGGGAACAAGACAGTCAGTGAATTTACAATACTTCAGAGGCTCTGTAATTACAACTGAAGGTTAATTTCTATGAAGAAAATTACCGGATGCTATGCAATCACTTACCAGAGAAATACCTAATCAAATCTTAAGGTTGGGGGAAGACTCACTAAGAAAGTAGGTCCAACAACTAAGACCAGAAGGACGTGCCAGATTTCTGTGAGTGAAAAGCAAGGAGAAAAGAATGGAGGCACAGAAAGCAGTTTGGGTAAGGTCTCCAAAGGAGAAAAGAGCTAGTCTATCAAAGAAAAAGAGTGTGTGTCTGGATGGTGAGTATTATAGGGGTAAAGGTGGGAGAGAGAATGTAAGGAGAATTCTGAAGGCATTCTTGGCCATGGGGTGACTCACATGCAAACGTCGTCAAAACAAAAGGTGTTGGTATCCACAAAAAGAACAAAGGCAGGTACACGAAGCTTTCGTGTTTGGTGTAAGCATAATCTACAGAACCGTGTACTAGAGGGTCAACAAGGCAGGAGGAGGCCAAGGAGCAAAGGACTTTGCATGAAATGCAAAGAAGACTTTATCCTAATAGGGCATTTTTTATTAAAAATTTTTAAGCAGCTAAAAGCTTTCACTTCTGCATTTTAGCAAGATGGATCTGAGAATAGTAAAGAAGCTGAGAGACTGGGAGGTTAATCAGATAGGAGGGAGAACAATTAGGGGGTACTATAGTATTCTGGGGGGAGAGATACTTAGCCCTGAACTCAACCCTTCTACTTTATAGGCATCATTAGCCACATGTATTATGAAAAGCCACTCACTCAAAACCGGAGGGGCCTTTACAGAAAACGAGACCCAGCTGCCAGTAGTGTCCCAAGAACTGTACCAACCAACCATCCAACCAACCAACCAAACTCACTGTATTTCCAAATGCCTATAGATTTCTAAATGCTGTTTAGGCTGAAGGGTTTGGAGTGACAGGCCAGAGGTTGTTAGCATATCCAATAAATAAATGTTCTCTGTCGTATCCCAGTGGGTAGTCAGTCTACTTGATCACCTCCTGTGAAAAGGGATTCATCACCTCATGTGCAAGCTTTTTTTTTTTTAATTTCCCATATGGGGATAATGGGCCCCAATGTCGATTAGAAATCTACCGCCCCATAAGTTCTCCCAACTGGACCCAATTGGGACTCTAAATTCTCCGCTGGACCAAGACATCAAGTATTTGAAATAACATTAATGCTTATTTTCAATTTTCTCTATTCCAAGTCAAATATTCCCAGGTCACTTGCTCTTGGAAACTCATCTTTCTGACTACTCCTCTGGTTATGCTCAGTGTAACTACACACTACAGTCCAGACAGGGCTGAGCAGATCAATTCTAAGTGCAAGTGTCACTCCATGTCCAGGAAATCATACTAACGCCTACTGAGTCTTTTTCAACAATGCTACACCAAGCTTATTGACACAACAAACTTTTCATTTAACCAAAATCCCTCAATCACCCTTTCTTAAATGGTACTCCAAGAAATGCTAGTCCAATAAGAAAATTGGCACCACTCAAAAAAAAAACACCAGTTTAGTAGGGCTAACACCTGGGCAAACTGTAGATCTTCTTAGAGCTCCAAATACCAAAGAGGTTAAATATGTATGGAGGGCATTCCAAACAATTATGGCTACTGGATGTGGGTTAAAGCTTTTAGTAGCATATCTTGCTTTCCAAGTCTTTTTTCCTACTGACCTTTTGGCCTTGCTTTCTTCATTCTCACCCACATGGGAGCAAAGCATTCTTCACTATATGTCCAATAAGCTCTGTAAGTCTAGTGCCTACCAAAAGAAATTTCTACAATGTTAGAAATGTTCTCAATCTGTGCTATTAATATGGAAGTTACTAGACACATATGGGTGGATAATGAGCACTGGAAATGTGGCTGGTATGATTAGAAACTTACTTTTCAACCTTATTTATTGTCTTTAACAACCACATATGGCTCTGGTTACTGGACTGGATAATACAGCTCCACTTAAACTATTTCAAGGTTTAGCTCCAGTAATAGTTGAATCATTACCTGGACCTCAAAAAAAAAAAAATGAGTTTCTCAAATGCACATTTTTTTAGTTACATCCAGATAAAAGTTCCCACTGATACCTTTGGAAGGAGGCCTGTATTTAAACCTGCAAAAAAAGGGTCTATTTCCTGAGGGCAGTACATCACAATGCTGTCGTAAATCTCACCAAAACATGCAATTGTTACCCAAATGCATGGTTATGTAGAACAAGGTAGTCAAGGGTGAGACATGAGACAGGATTAAGCTCTCTGGTGCCTCCTTTAGTAATGAGAGGGGGAAAAAAAAAAAGAAAAAACATTTCAAAAGAAAGGCTGTCTAATGTAAAAATCAAAGAACTGGACCAAATGTAAATTTCAAAAACCTTTTTGTGTTAGTAAGGTGTATCAGTAATTTTAGGACAGCTCTTAGATATACAGCATCTTCTTAACACATTACCAATATGGATATAATGACCCTGACGGGGAGGCAGATGTGCCCTATGAAGGCTGTTGGCACATAATGAGCAACTTCAGATGATGATCTTACTGATGTCACTGCATACTTATCAGGGGATCTCTGGTGATTTCAGCCAAGCTCTACTACATCAAATCATGTTATCGCAAGCCACTGATTCCTTACAAAGTTAACAAGCAATAAGACAAGTTAACCTGGTACCATGATGAGGCGAGAATACTGCCAGCAGTGCATGCAGCCAGTGTATTTTGCTCATTTCCCTCCCTATCGCACAATGTAAAAGTGACCAATCACATTTTTCTATTTTCATTTTACTACTATCCTATACAAGGAAAATGTGTTCCAGGGTAATTCAGTACCATATTAACCTAGGTGCCAAATAAATAGCATTTGAGACATAACTGTATCTCCTAACGTAACAGAAGGATTTTGTTTTCCATGAAATTAAAAGGACCAAAAGTTACAGCAAATTCAAACAGAAATTCATTTATCATTTGGATTGGACAAATCTAGTCCATGGGAACTGGAATTTAAATTAACACATATTACCACTGTTACATAATTGTGTGCTATTTTCTTCCATTCATATGAAATGTAGAGCACGCAAATAAATCTACACATTTTGAGGGAAAAAACACCAACAACTTGGTGCTTCTTGTCAGAAAAGCTAACAGGGCAATAAAACCCAAATTCTGAGTGCAAATTAAGTTTGTAGCAGAAAGCATTCAAGTTGAACTATTTCCTTTTCCCTAGGTAAATATAAAAATAAAAAGTAGAAGGCTTTAAGTTTTCATTCCTAATTGCCCTTTTAAACTCTAAAATTTCTAATGACCAGAGAACTATTGTTATATGTGGTGAAATAAATGACATGATTTGTTAAAGTGACTTTTATGCAAGGAAAGGAAAGAGCTGTTTGCTCTAAAGTCAAGTTTTCGAGTGAGGCTTGGCAACGAACCTGGGAGGACAGGTCTACCCCGCTCCTCCACCGTCCTCTAAGCTGCTCTACTGCTACTTAAATTAACTTAGAGAAGAAGAAAATACATAGAATTTAGTAGAGTGGGGCTCGAAGGGGAATATCCATCCTCCTTGGGATGAATGCCTAGAACCAAGTTCAAAAATCTGCTGAAAACAAGGTTAAAGATGAATAATGACATTTCTCTGAAAGTAACAACCACTGCAGGGTTAATAAATGTAAATTGGGAAGCCACTAGTCATTAGGTCCCACTTTCTATTCTCTCACTATCTCCATAATGTAGACACATTTCAGGTTGTAGACTAGAAATGATTTGAGGCCCAAGTCATCAAAATGCATCAAGTTTGATGCTACAGAACAATCAACCTGAGCTAATTTTTCTGAGATGTCTTAAAACTACATAAAACCAAGAGTGATTTATGCAATATATTGGGGAAGTGAAATTGTCCAAATTGTTAATCCCATTTCCCTCAGTTCAAAGATGAATACATATTTACAAAAGAATATGTCTAAGGCATGTGAAGGAAAAAGACTGAGAACTATTCCATTCATGAGAAGAGATTTCCATAACAAGAACTTTTCCAAGTTCAAGTTGCATTTTCCTTTGAGGAAGTCTGCTTAAAACATAGCAGGTCTGTATCGCTGCCTTCAATTGAGAGGTGTCTTCAAGAATCTTTGTATTTTATGAAATACGGTCATAAAATAAGCTATGCATCTAGACCTAGACAGCCCACAGGGCCCATAACTGTTCCTTTCCAGGCTGAGTGATTAACAGTACGTCATGGGAATTGTTCTCCAAGGTTTGAATTGTAAGGGGAGACTTCTTTCTCAAGGATTACACATAATTTCATATTTTATGTGATATAATACAAGCTGTGCTGACTATATAGTTGGAGCTACAGTTTTCCATGTGAAGTCAGTATGGCTTCCCTTTAAATCAGTATCACAATAATAATAATAGCCACTATTATGATTATATGCATATCTAGAAATAATTGCGAGTGGCACAACGTTAGTGAAAGTTTTAGATGGGCATAATGGCCATTCAGCTAAGACTCCATTTCCAAGTGTCCCTTGCAGCTTAGCTAAGCTGGCAACTAGGCCTTGGCCATTATAAAGTGAGTAAAGAAGCGCGCACCTTCCACATTATGCTGGAAATGTAAAAGCACATGCCCTCTCTCCATTCCTTGACTGGACCACTGCTACTTTTTTGATCTGCCTTTTTTTTTTTTTTTTTAGCAGTTACATAACTGGCTAGGTCCTTTACATTAGCACTAATCCTCAGAAATAATGTCCCTACCATGAAGATATTTCATCTCGAGGAGGAAACTGCAGCCTGGAAAAATTAAGTGCTGTGCTCAACATGATAAAGCAAGTGGCTGAGCCTGGATTTGGTCCCAAATCTGCCTGAACTAGGACCCTTAGCACAATGTCTCTGAAATGGCCTATCTATTCCAATAGAGACCACATTTCTAAACAATACAATTGTACACAACAGGAGGTATGGGGGGAGGTTGAATTTCAACTATAATATAACAAATTTTCACTTACTAATCTATGACCTACTGAGAGTCTGAAGTTCTCAAAGGTCTTGGAAGCATCTCACTGACTGCCACGAGGCATACCTGCCATCTCGACAATGAACTATAAAACCAACAGAGTAAAAAAAATACACTGTCCCCTACATCAGATCCTCAGCCAGTGCCCAATATTTAATTCTTTATCAGGTTAAGACAATGCCTATAAAAAAATAAAATTTTCTCTTCTTCCTAAAAGATTATTTGTGTAGAGTTAAGTGCGCCCACTGTGGAAGCAGGTCCTGTGGCTGCAAGACCTAGCTACGGCCACACACTGACAGCCAGTGCTTTCTGATATACTACTTTGACCTCCTCCCAGTTTTTACTAATTCCTTTCTTTCCAAATGTCTTGGGTCCCATAACAGAATAGAATCCATTTCCCAGGAAAGAGAAAAAAAATCTGGCACTTACTATCCCAAGTGCTTTACATTTTAATATGCGTAATACACACTGGAAAGATGGGTTATTTTCCTCATTCTATAGGAACATAAAGGGTCAGATAGAACAACTTCCCTAACACAAAGCCAGTAAGCGGCAGAATTGGTCTGATTCCAATTAGAAACATCGCACCTTTGCCATCAGGATGTAACAAGTGTAAAACACAGTGAACAATCTTTAACCCACAGCAGAATCTCCTTAAAGGTATATTCCAGAAATGAATGTGGAAAGCACTGGCGGCAAGTCAGCACTTACTGGCATACTTCAATGATGCTGAGGA
Source organism: Scalopus aquaticus (assembly GCA_004024925.1). Classification (NCBI taxonomy): domain Eukaryota; kingdom Metazoa; phylum Chordata; class Mammalia; order Eulipotyphla; family Talpidae; genus Scalopus; species Scalopus aquaticus. Next base: position 138,599 of record PVIJ01001967.1, read on the forward strand.
CCCATAAAGTTGAAGGGTCCGCAAGCTACATCCTGAAATCACTGACTGGAGGGAAAAAAAAAAAGACTCCAGCCATATAAACTACTTGTAAAAACAAAACTAACTTCAGCTAAGTGACCAGGTATTTTGAAACCAGTCGGACCCCAACTGGACTGAGGTTTGTTTTTCTAGACAGCTTTATGGGCAAAACACAGACCCCATCCAAAACCACTGCCCCTTTGGAGGACAGCTTTACAAGCTGAGCATCTTGAAGAGAGGTCACTTTTTGGATCTCTATTGGCAGGGTGGGGTGAGAGAGGTGTTACAAAACTGAAAAATTAATTTTTGGAGATAAAAGAGAACTACCCTGGGGACTCCGTAATACCTCACTGAAATTTTTAGCTAGTTCACAAATCAGGAATGAGTTTAATTTACACTTTTTTCCTGTATAAGAACTTTAGAGAGGGAGATTACCTCCTCTCGAGAGGAAGGAAACCAAATCATATTCTTCTGAAAGGCAATGACTTAAAAGGGGGAGGGAAGGCTGGCACCAAGTCTCAAAAGGAAACTTAGAGTTTCACTGTTGCTACTGCAGCTAGTAGGATATGTAATACCAAATAATCCTCATACTATCACATGTACTCTGTGCTAATATTGACCTCTTTATACAGATGAGGAAAGTGAAGCTTAGAGAGGCAAACCTCTTGCTAAGGTCACCCACCGTAACTGGCTAGCAAGCCATGAGGATATGTAACAGGAAGGCTAGGACTCCACTCAACCCAACAGTCATCATCCTGGCATTTCTTGCTTATGGAACTGTCAACAGGGACTTGATTATTAATTGGTCCCCCTGCAAATGGGGAGACAGAGGATAGAGGAGAGCTTCCCACTTACTACTCTGAGATTTGTCTTCTAAAGAAGAAATTTGAGGGCAGCACTTATCCATTCCTAAAAACCAAAAGAAAATGGGAGGAAGAACAGCTTCAGACAGGTGAGGACTCCCTCATTAGGTTACTAATTCTGATATTAGGAATCCTGAGAAACTCTAAGAATTTTAAGTAATGGTTACTTTAACTATAAGAGTTGACAATATCTCTGTCTAATACCTGACACTTTGGAAGGCATCATATACAAGTACAACAAGCGTATCATTAAAATGTATACTGGTTTTAACTTTTAAAACATGTTTTAGAGAAACCTACTAAAAATGAAATACATTTTTTCACTATGATTCTTATATATAGATACATTTCAAGTCCTTTGAGCTATAATTATACAACTTATTTCCACAAAAATGTTTGCAGTTAAAATTAATTTAATAGTTGTAACTCAAATACTATTAGTATTTTTTTAATTTTAGAAAGTGTAGTACACTAGACACAAGCAATATAATTCAGGCACATTAATCAGCACATGGGGGCTAAATTAAAAATAAAGTTCATCTAGATGCATGTAAATTACCTGTTTGTCAAACCCTTAAAAAAAAAATCCCTCCAAACACAGTCCTGCAGCTTATGCACTAGTCTTCAGGTGACTTTTTTCTAAACACAATCATTTAATTTTTAAATAAAAACATCTTAAAATAAATTCTAATGCTGCAGCTGCCGTTTTGGCACTGAGACTGTCACACAGAGAGCCGGTGTTAAAAGATCAGATTAAGAGCCTTCAGTCCTGGCACCAAGTGACGCTTGCAGCCATGCAAGAGTGATTTTCCATGCCTCTGAAAAGACAGGAAATAGAATTCATCTTCCTCTAATAACCTGCCTCTCCCCTCCCTCCAGATTATGGTCCATCTGGCCTCAGGGTAGAAACGAGGAGTCTGATGCTCACAGAATGCCCAGAAGAGGAAACACAGTGGGCAATGTTCAGACACAAAACATTAGAGAAGCCCGGATTTGACAGGAACAAACATGTCTGTGGACCACACACTGAAAGATACACACACCTTAGGAAACGGGGGGGGGGGGGGGGGCGCAAATTAAACCCAAATCAAGCAGACGAAAAGATGGAATCAGAATTAGGATTTGGAAAACCATGACACAGGTCATTCACCATGCGTGAATCAAGAATTTCAACCAAGAAATGTCAAATATAGGGGAAATAAATAGTAAACAGTGAGATAATGATGCTTATCCTCCCTGCCTCAAGCAGAGGAAAAGGAGTTGCCAGTTAGCTCCCAGCGGCTTTCCTCTTCAGAGCACAACTTCCTTAGCCAATTAATTCCAGTCCAGTCTTGTCAGCACCACGACAATCACACATGCTCTTCCTACTGGGCCTGCTCACATAAACAACACTCACATGGGAAAACAACCTACTGGCAAAGCAGCTCCACCAACACCCCCAAGGCTTCCTCTCCACTTTCGAACATAACCCCATAGATCCTACAAAAATGCCATGGGAATGAGTTGTACTGATATTCTATAGATGGGTCAGTGCCTACAGAGGTCCCAACTCTAATACCACCCCAGGGATAATTCAAACTTTTCCCAAATGGTGGGGAACTGTAAGATAAGTCAGCCTGGTAACAGCTGTGGGGGTTACATGTTCCTCCTATTCCCCATCTCCATCAAACAGAGCTGCTTTAAGGAAGAATCCACACTGTGTTTGGATGGGAACAGACAAAGAGCAACCAGGCTTCCTAAGAAATGCAAATGGACCCCTTGAGTTTCCTTCACCACTCCATCCCATCTGGTCACAAGCAAATCCTGAGTAGACATAGGTAAATGGGGATACAGCGGGTGGTGATTTTGTGTTCACAACTAAAGACAGACGACAGACAACACATCCTCTGTTGTCTGTGACCCAGAAGAGCATTTGAATTCAGGATGTGAACTTAGGTCCCTGGTTTGTGAATATAAGAACCCCCTGGGAGATATACCCCAGGAAAGGAACCCAGTTCAGGTCAAATGAGGTCTAGCCCAGTTTAGATCAAATAAGAAGTCACACAACAATCCACACATCTGTAATACATGTGCATACTCAAATACCTATGGGCTGCATGCAACTAACATCAGCACCTGTCCAGAGAAGGTAGGGGATGAACTACTTTCGTAAGAGCAGTGACACAACACATTTAAAGAACAGAAGGCCAGGTGAGAAAGTGCTTGGTACCTTCTAGCCTACCACACAAGACATGTAGCTCAAGCCATTGGTTAGTTTCTTCCTTCTCACAGCTGATCTTACCTGAACAATGAAGGATTCAGTAATCCAGCACTTTCACCTAAATGTTGTTACTGCCACAAGCCACAAAAGGAGGGGATAAAAAGCCACAAGGGACCCACCAAGCACTAGAAATGCCCCCATCATGACACCATGTGTTTTGCTGTGGACAGTGTACACTTCCACAGGTGGTGAGCTGCATGCTGGGTCTTAGCAGTACGTAAGGCTGCAGTACTCAGGAGCAACAAGGCCACCAGGCCCACCTTGCCAGTCTTTTCCCAAATGCACAGACAATAAAAAGACTCCATCACCAGGTAAAAAGTAGCTTTTAAAAAGCATTTAGCCCTAAGTTTCATTAGTTTATTACTAGAGACTTTCTATTTGCTATTTCTCCTGCCTACTCTTAATGCCCAGTGACAAAAGTATAGAACAAGCTCTTGTCTTCTGGGCAATTTTTCAGAATAACTTACTGCCAATTTAATTTTGCTTTGTACATTAGAAAATATTCCATTATCAAAACACAATTATAAGCCCCGAATGTTAAAAAGGTGCAGAAGTTGGAATGCAAACAATATGATTTAGAAATGTGCCATATAAGCATCAACAGACCGACAAGGCCAGAAAAGCAGTTCCACAATCCCTTTCCTACAAAGTCGCTAAAATGGCACCTCTAAAGTTCAGTGACTGAAATCCACCACCTTACCTCTTGGGACAGGAAAGGAATGACTTGTGCACAGATAGCATTCAGCCTCTTGACAATCTCTGCCTGCAAAAAAATTAAAAAAAAAAAAAAGGAAAGGAAAAGCAATAAAGAGAACAGTCAGCTGGTTACAAATTCCCAAAATATTAACAGGATGATATTAAAACACACTTTATATTCTGGCTGGCATATATCCTAAGGAAGAGGAAAACTCTCATCAGCAAGCCCATTAAAAGGAGACAGTGACAACAATGCCCCATTAATAGCACAATTTATTAACCAGCATTCATCTTAAAAAGTCAACCTTCAAGCACCAGGACAACATAAAAAGGAATTTAATTTTCATGACTGGAAATCAGTTTTCAAATGCCTTCAACGGGACCCTTGTTCATTCTAATGTGGTTTTTCATAAAACCTTGACTTTTTTAAGTTTAGATAATACTTTTTTTTCCCTCCGTCCTAACTTCTCTCAGTAATTCACAACATTTCTACAGGTCTGGGGTTGTATAATCAATTCTCTCATCCCCCCAAAAGAATTAATTACATACAACCAACCCAAATTAAGTTGATTAATTCAGTTCCAATAAATTATTAGAGAATGTCCTGTTTCTTCAACCATGAAAATTTCCAAATTTGTCCCACCTAGTTTTCTGTGAGCAGAGGTTTAGAACACGCTAAAATCCTGCAACACTTGGAAGAAAGCAATCTGTAAGTATATGAAGTATATGAAGACTAAGTTTGACTATACTATCACTGACACATTTGCAAAAGTCCCAATAATATCAGAAATAGATTATTCTACAATAATTTTTCCAGTATAGAAACTTTACACTAATAGGATGCTACAGGAGGTTAAAAAAAAAAAAAGGAAGAAAATGCTACCACTAACATTTTATTTAAAAAGTTACCAGAGCTTTGCCAAAGTTCATCTTAATTTGTATTATCACCAGTTTATATATTGTGACATTCGATAAGTAAACACATGTTTTACATATGTAAATACAAAATGATAGGGTGGGGAAAAGGAGAGGAGAGAAGGGCTGAAAGACAGAAAACATAAAGCAATTACTATTCCTGAGACATTCTCAAAATAAATTCTACCCTGGGTCAGTTCCTCATTTTATAAGAGGACAAAAATGCTCTTTTTCTTGCTAAGTCATTACCAGAATGACAGCGACACTCAACTTGTGCAATCTAGGTTTCCTTCTTTCATCAGTGACCCTTTTGACTTTGTAGCTATGCAATCTTTTAAACGCCAGCACCTTAAAAACTTTGCCAGTCAAGAGAAAATACAAATTCACCATGAAGTTTCAAACCTAAGCTTTCCATTCCAGTCTGCATTCCTAACAGGATGGACAAAAACTCAGCACCAATAAGCAGCAGTGAATAAGGACCCAACTGTGCTGACCTGATTTAATTTACTGCACTGGCCCCATGGAGCATTTAGCCATCCTTTAAGAAGGCTTAAACCACCATGAAAAGCTGCAATGGGAATCACCAAACCACTCTCCACCTGGACGAACATACCACAGTGGTTATGGGGTGAAATTCCAGCGTGAGCTGAGAAAATAAGAGTAGCATTCACCAGACTGAAAGCACTGTTGTCTCAAAGGCATTTGGTTGTTAAGCTTTTTGTAGGGAGAGGTAGAGGGGGAGAGAATAAAAGATAATGAGACACTTTGGGGCAGACCAAACTGATGATTCTAATGCTTAGAACCATCTGCCAAGCATATTTTCCTCATTATGTTGTTTACATAAATAAAATAGTCCCTTGCTAGGAGGGTTGAAAAATGTGTGGGCACATAAGAAAACTGAGTTCTTTAGTTTGCCTACATAATCTAGGCAATAAAAACTACTCTAATGAAACTTACTCAGCTGGCAAAATAAAGACCAAGAGGTATTTATTTGACTTCTTTAATTTTGGACCTAGGATATTTTAAGTCTGAGCAACAACTTAAAAAGCTACATTTTCTTCAAAATAAAAGTAGAAAAGCAGAAAGATCGCTTTATTGATTCATGTATGTTAACACACATCCATAAAAGAAGGGTGGGGGCAGAAACCTCCCAAACTTTCTCTCTAAAGGTCTCTTTTTGCTTAAAAGACTTCTTAATTTCTTTAAGTTGTCATGCCAATGGATTTTCATGGTCAAGCTAATTGGCAGCAGGAGGGGTGGGATGTGTGTGTGATTTCATAAAATTAAACAGGTCATTCCTCACTTTGAAAGCTAAAGTTGCCTCGGAAACACTGCTGCTTCCATGGTCATCTAATTTTGCCTCTTTTGTCCCATAGGACCCAGCTTTGGGGAGGCATCATTTATTTACAGGCCTTTCCTCTGGCTTCAGTGATCAGCCAATAATACTGTGGACACACACTTCTAATGGCCTATGTTTTGAAACTGAGTCTAATCTAATGGCGTGGGGCCCAACTTCTTTTCCAGCATAGCCATTAAAGGATGTAGGTTATTGCTGTTGTCACCATTGATATTTGTCATTGTAATGTAATTAGGGCCCTAAAATGATGCATTACAGCCCTTGGCACAGCTTCTATTAAAATCTTTTCTTCTGCTCACTGAACTGCGACCTGCTTTCTGATGAATAACAGACAGACAGCTTTAGGGTAAGGAGCAGATTCATCAAAGAAGTATTTTTCAGCTTTGGGGAAAGAGAAGGAAAAAAAGGCAACCTAGGAGGAAAGGCACTAGGGGAGGAAAAGCCACAATACACATTTGAATTTCATCTGACCACTTGAAATTCTGATTGCGTCTGATGAATCTTGCTTAGACAATGTATTCCTAGTCTTCGAATCACATGGTTAATCAGGGCTCTAATCTGCTATCCATCAGCTTATGCCAGCGCTGTAGCTTCCAATCAAATTTATAGGTGATGTGGCTCATGCATCCCCGAACAAGTACATCCACAGATAGCACATTTAAACAGGCAGGGATCCTGAAATGCTGCTGTGAAGGGTACTGAACATGACCACGGTATTTGGTACTTTATGGAAACTACCAACTATTGTCTTCAGATGCCCATGATATTCCAAAATAGCATTATCAGCCAATAAAAACACAATTCTTCACTTCAAAATATTACAAAAAGACTGTTTTGGCTACCACAGTTTGCCAAATAAATCAATAATTTTTCACACGTCTTTCCATCTTCCTCTAGCCATCAAGACATTTCTTTAAAAAAAAAAAAAAGATGAGTTCTACACATAATATTTTCTTACCCTCAATTCACTATCATTCTCCATCCTCCTCCTATCATTTACCACCTCTTACACCACCCTCCAATAAAAATACAAAAATGACCACCCCACTTTAAAAAAAAAACAAACCAACACACACTTGTCAAAAAAGGTAACTTAACAAAAAGTCAATTCTATGAAAATCCATCAGCCATGCCCTCCACACCTGGCATGTGAACCTAACTAGTTTCACAGTGGCGAAGGCCGAAGAACTAGCAGCATGACCAGCTAGTAATGAAACAAAAACACAAGGAATAACCTGTTACTCCTTGTCCCTTCACACCCCCAATTCAAGGGTTATTGGAAAATTTATTAACTACCTTGCATCATGAGAAAGCAATTTCATGCACTGAAAAAGAATGCTACAATTCAATCACTAGATTACAAAGTAACAAATACTAAAGCACACAATATCAAATACATTTTCTTTATCACTTAGCTTACATTAGTCATTTCAGACAAGAGCCCACACTTGAATTATGTTCCTTCAGAGTCCTAATATAATAGAAATCTAATTTTTATTTAGATTATTTCCCCTATAATATTTCCTTTAATAAAGTAAACAAATGTTAACGACATTATAAATATGAGAGAAGCACAGATAACTTTATTTTAGTAATCACAGAGATGTATCAAAAGCAATGGTTTTAAAAATGTTTCTTGGTGTTTTTATTTCTTTAAAATAAGAACAGCACTACTATAGAATACTACTGAAATAAAACTGAAAAACAAGAAATTATTAAAGTAAAGCATTTCAGCAACCAATGGGGGGTAAACAATTACTGTTTCAGGAAAACATTCCAGAAGAGTATTATTTCACCACCAACTTGTTTTCTATAGCAGTTTCTTTGCCAAAAAAAAAGTTTAAGATGAATCTATTTTATTGTTTAATAACTAGAGTCATCATTATATATAAAAACTTATTTTAAGTGAAGAAAATTCCTTCTATGTACGATGTACTTTTTGAAACAACCGCAAATCTTGTAACCTTCTCTACCTCCTCCCTCTTCTTTCTACTATTAGAACCAATACTGCAATTTTTTACTCCAATCAAAAGTAAAATACCTTGATTACTTCACTGATCTCCAAATTTTCTGAGGCACAACACAACTTCTGGAACTGAGCCTACCTCCCCCTAGATTAAAAAATCAGGACTAAGGAGAAATTCTTCCCAACTTAATAAAAACCCAGATGAAACATAAGGGAAATTAGTTGGTGCTATTTCTTCTCTAACCTGACACCTCAGTTTTTATCATGTCATCAAAATTCAACTCCACTAAAGAGATAAGAACATGTAACAGATAAAATTAATTTCATATATTTTTAAAAAGCAGCAGCAGCCAGACTGGAATAAGGCTTAGAGCCTTCTATCAAAGGCACTGCCAGCATTGCAAGTTGGTCAACCAAAAGCCTATGTTTTATTTTTAGACCAGGTGATTATTTTGCACAAAATAGTTTACACATTGCTTAATAAAGCAACAAAATGGGCCTCCCTGGTGGCACAGCGGTTAAGCACTGCGCTGTGGAGCTGTCAGCAGCTGCGATGCGAGTTCGACGCCTGGCTGGGGAGAATCCCACATGGTGCGGCAGCCATCTCCTGCCTTGCCCGCTGCTCCCCTCAGCAGTGTATTTCTGATCTGCCTGTTCTGCTCCCTGCTCTGTCTCTGGTGAACCCTCTCGCCACCTCACACCTCTGGTCTGTACCCCAGCTTGAATGTATAAATAAATAAATCTAAAAAAAAAAAAAAAAGCAACAAAATGAAGTGACATTATAGAATCAATTTAATTGGACATTTATCCATTCCCTAAAGCAGATTCAAACTACGAATCTTTTTTTTTTTTAACCAAGACTTTTTTTTAAGATTTATTTTATTTATTTAGGCATACAAGAACTGGGGTGTAGGTCAGAGGTGCGGGGGGGGGGGGCAGAACAGGCAGATATGCTGAAACACACTGCTGAGGGGAGCAGTGGGCAAGACAGGAGAGGTTTACTGCCCCCCTAAGATTTTTTTGAATGCACGTATTATCCCACTTCCTCCACGGAGAGATATTGTCAGTGTCCAATCAGTAATGCCTTGAATGGCAATATGAAAGCATCAACAAACACTTTTTAGAAGTACCCCACCCTGGGAAGGTAAAGCAAGGTAATACCAAGCAATGTCAATGTGCTTTGTGTTTTGAACTAATGAATTATTTAACTCTGTGCTATAAAACACCCAGTGAACAGTTCTGCTAACTGCATACACTTAAGTACGCCACTTAACAGATACACTGTACTGTTGTGCTAGCACAGGAAGACACAGGTCAATGTCTTTCTAGAGAGTATCATAGTACACTTACATTTCATGAAACTTTTCCAATCTGTCCCCAAAGCTGAAGGATTTTCACAATGATTGGAAAGAAGTGCCCCTTCCTTTCACCTCTTGAGTTTTCTAAGTCATTAATGGAAATTCCAGACATTTGCCTATTATCCTCCCCACATCTTCTGGGCTCTGGTGATTGTGTTTCAATACTGCCAAATGTTAAGAGTGCTCTATTATCAAGGTTGAGAATGTGCCAGATTTCCAATTATTTCTACAAGGTCAAATCATTTCATTCTGAAACCTGAAAAACACTGCAACCAATGTAATCAGGATTTTACTCAGTCATACCAGAGGTGAGGCAGGGAAAATGGAAACAAAGATGGAAGGAAAGAGTGGGAGGTCAGGAACAGGGAAAGATAGGTTCTCTTGGGAACCTAACTTCAGCCTTCCTAGAACAAGGTGGAGCTTGTCAGAGAACCTGATTACTCTGCATACCCAAACACTGCCTCACCCCTATGCTGGTGTGGCTCAGCAAACCCTGCCAGCTACTTCCTGATTTATCTTCTCTCCCTGTCCCTGAATCTTTTTTCCTTCCTCTACTTGTTCCTACCAACATAAAAATACAGACACCTATGAATGCTGATTTACAATTAAGCATAGATTTACTTAGCCACAGCAAAGGGGACAAATATTTTTCGTGCCCACAGTCAGGGAAGATCATTTACCTTGATTCTGTCCAATATGAACTATGTGTTAAATGTGAGAAATACATAAAAACAAAGAAACATTTGGATGCTGGAATAAAATCACAAGGAAAATAATTAAATTACTAATGGTTCTTCACTATGTTCTCAATAAGGATATCTATTCTCCAGGGAAGCAACAACACCTCTGATACACTGACAGCCATGCTCTATTTTTCTGTCTATCCGCCAAAGTTAGGTAGGCTAACACACTCAGCAGCTACCACACCCACTACATCAAACACTTCTACAGCCAGTCATATCTAGACACAGCCAGCAAGTGAATCTATGAGTTCCCATCTGGCTGAAGCAGGAAGGGTTTGGAAAAGTGTAAAAAAAAAACAAAAAAACAGGGTGATCCAAGCATGGCAAACACGGCAAAGTCCCTCTGCCTAGAACCACCTTCCGCAGATCTTCCTATGCTCAAGTTCTCACTCTTCATCTCTGCCTCAGCCCACAGGATATCCTCAGTCACGATCCTCTATGACTTCTCCCAGTCACTCTCTGGCCCATTACTCTTTTCTTCAGAGCCTTCATAATCATTCAAAATTATCTCACATATATTTTTATTTATATGGTGTAGGGAGTCTCTCAAACTTTAATGTGCATACTAATCATCAAGGATTCGTAAAGTTCAGCTTGTGAGGGTTTGAGAGTCTACACTTCTCAAATTCCAAAGCAATACCATCAGTCTGGGGCCACATAGGACACTCTGAGTAGCAAGGTTCTTGAGAAAGTAGGCTCAACGAAGGCAGTTATCTTTGTATACAGTTCCAGCGCTGGGACAAAGACGTGCAAAGTTATTGCCAAATGAACAGGAGAAACTGCAATGCAGGCTAGGTAGTTGGAATCTCCTGAAATCTTGTGCATGCATGCTTAAATTGTGACTGAGCAAGACCTGCTTATACTTCCCATTTGGTTTGTTTACTTTCCCAACACATACCTTTGCTGACATTTGGGATGCCAAGCTGTTCAAAAAGAAAAACGAGTAATCACAGTGGGTAACAAAAGATAGATTTACTCTGGATAATTCCTGACTGATACAAGTAATGATTAAAGCTTCCTTTCTGAAACCTTAATAGGACATGTGTCTTAAAAGATCATTTTAGAAATATGATAAAGGGGATACCACTAAACCTTCCAGAGATTACTCACACAGACTGTGGTCACCTGACCCACTGGGGCCAAACATAGGGTATTAGAAAACACTCTGGGAGGGCACCTTGTATGCTGAGTCGGGATAAATCTCTCTAATGCTGTTCTCTAGAGTGATGATTCTAACAGGCCAAGGGAAGGCCCTAGCCATGAGGTGGCATTCTTGGTCTCACAGGAAGTGAAAGAGCAGTTCCTCATAACTCCAGGTGTCGTGGGTCACATGGATGATATACCACCACCACAGGTGCAGACCAGTTCATCTCATCAAAACCTGGTCAGAGCCAGGCTTGGGAGCCACGGACACAGATGCAGAATGAAGACCTCTAGAGAGAACACACCATTCTAATTCCTTCCAGTTAGTTAAGGAATGACTGTAGCATCGCACACATGGGATCCCATGTATGGACCCACATACACAAAATCCCCTCCCTACAGTTTCTAACAAACCCATATGAAGACTCACTATGGGAGGGCTCTGATAATTAAGAAGCTATGGTTTAGAATATACTAACTCCATGCCTCTTTGTCACTGGTGCAGTATATTCCATGGACATACATACAGTCCATTCTTACTCAGACGCCCCATCTTAACTCTCTTCAATGACTCACAGACGCATAGCCCCCTTACACTGGGAGAAGTTGCATACAGGTTAGTTAGGAAGCTAAAGAAAAAGAAGAAAAAAAAAGCCCCATATTACAGACTGAGGTCTCTATAATCAGGAAAGAAATGGCATTTTTCCTGTAATCAGACTTACATCTACTTGTGTTTATTTTCTTTTTTTTTTAATACTTTTGTAGGCAAGTAGGAAACTACTGTCATCTATATGTGATCCAGTGGGTTTAAAAATTTTAAACTGTTCAGTCAGTTTTAAATATTTAAAACGTGTATCTTAGAAAAAGCGGAAACCACAGATACATTGTTGACTTTCTGCCCATCCAAATATTTAAGAGCCTACTATCTGCCATGCCTATTTTAGGTGCTGAATGCAGGAGACAAGGAGTGAACGAGACAATGAGTCCCTGCTGTCATTGGTGTTCACATCTTAAGAGGCAGGAGATGGATGCAATCACACAAATAGAATAAGAGAAATTTTAGATAAAGAAAAGTACTAAAGAAGATAAAATGGGAAGTGCTGAGAAAGAAGCCTGGGGCAGAAGGTGGATCTGGTTTGTATGAGCTGATCAATAAAGAAGTGACTTCAAAGCTGAGAAGTGGTTGGAAACAGCACTGCCCAAAGCAGGTGCTTGAGCAGGTGTTATCAACAAGTATTAGATGCGTGAAGGGCTCTGTGGTCACATGACCTCCCGAGCTTACTAGGTTTCTTTCCTGTTCAACATCTCAAACTCTCACTTGATAATGTTAGCTATAAGTATCTGGAAAAGAGCATATAAGATGCAATGCTAATCAAACTTTTTTGAGCATGGAACCTTTTCTTCTCAAAGATAGTCTATCTGGTGGGACACTAAGTTCCTCAATGGTTTCCAGCCCTGAATCTATCATAAATACCAACGCCTTAGTCTCACCCCAGACCAATTAACTCACACTCTAAGAGGGTAGAACCCAAGTTTCACTATTTTATTTTACAGCTCCCTAGGTAATTCTAACGTACAGGCAGGATTGAAAGCCATTAAGCCAGAGCACAGGCAGAATGCAATAAAAAAAAAAAAAATAGAGTGAAAATAAGACAAAAGGGTTCACTGGGGGTCAGACTGTGTGGAAGGACTTGAATGCCACGCTAAAGAGCTTGAACTTTATTTGGAAGGCAGCAAGGAACTATCAAGGACAAACCTAGGAAAGCTATGATAGATACATACCAGACAGGAGGTCAAGACACTTCAATACATTTGTGCTCCCCCTCACCCCCGGCTTGCCACTGATTATATATGAAACGTTATGGAAGAATAGAAGAGATTTTTAACCACAAAATATACCACAAGAGGAAATATGGAGGATGAGAGATAATTTAAGAATAAGAATATGAATTCCCAGGGCACCACAGATTTGGATATTCAACAAACGTTTTCGACTATGGGCACATTCATTCATTCCTACTCTAAGCCAGGAGCTACAGCAGAAACAACAGTGGATACCGAATTGATCTGGCCCCTTGAATTGTCCATTACCAACTACAAATGAAGACCACATGGCTATAAACAAGACTCCGTGTGCTATCTAGGGGGTACATGGAGGAGTCCTAGAAAGGCAAGGGTGGGGTAGGAGTCATTACATTGGCCATATTAATCCCACAATTTTCAATAATTCCCTACCACCATGGAGAATATTATAGCCTAAGAGTAGACAAACAAGACAGGATTTACAGAGCCTGTGTTCTAGCAAATGAGATGGGCACTGAGAAAAATGCAAGATATTTTAAAATGCTTTAACAGAGAATTCTGCTTCCCTGAGTGAGTGAGGGTAAAAAAGGTGTGAGGCAACGGGAAAGGGCAAGAACATTTCAAAAGAATTCACCTGCTGCATCAGTGTGTGACATTCACAGTTAAGCAACAGGGACAAGTGAAAGGGAGCAGTGACAGCACAAGAAGAGCTGAAACAGCATATCCAGAAGAGCCCAGTGCACTGGGATTATCTCCAGCTGGGTCAGACCAGTTAGGAGATGACTGCATTACCCACAGTGAGAGTCATCTCAAATAGATGACTGCGGGTGCTAATCATGACCAAGCTCCTCATCTTAAACACTCATGGAAAGCCTGGCAGGAATTTCACTTAAGCTCAATTTTAAAAGGATTACTCTTGTCCCCATTTTACAGATTAAAGCCCAAGAAAAATGACTAAGTAATTCACGATGTTCAGATAACTGGCGAGACAAACCAAAGCTGAAGTAACTGCAAGTAGATTAAGAGACCAGATGATCAATTGGGAGTGGCTAATTAGTGAGAGGGAAAGGCAATTTATCTGCCTCCAGGTTTCTGCTTGAGCAACTGGGTGAATGGTGCTGCCATTTCCTGAGATAGAGATTAGGTCCAGAGCAGGCCTGTGGGGAGGATGTCATCTGGGGACATGTTGAGTCTAACTACCAGTGTGTTCCCATTGATTACATACAATGGTCTCAGGGGAGACACTTGGGCTGCTGTAGTAAAAACTGGAGGTTCATCTAGTCAGCAGAGGGGATGAGATGAAAAGAGCAGGGCTACATGCTGGGAATAGTGGCTAGATTTCCAGGAGCAGAGAAGGGCCCCTTAAAAATGACAATCTTCAGTTAGATACAGAAATATACTCTGTGATCTCTCAAGGCCAGATAAGAGAATGGAGAAGGCAAAGGCTACAGCTGCAAAGATCAGCTGGAAGGCCAGCAGAACAGTCCAGACAGGACAACAGGTGGGAGCAAGGAAAGGAAACATGCTGAGCAGGAAGAATCCCAGCACAAAGTCACTAATTAGATCCAGACAATAAGAGGAAGTACAGAATTTATGGGATGACAAGGACAGACTCCAAGCTGAAGTGACACAATAAGTACCACAAGCGCACCAGGTATTGCGAGTGATGCAGCTGAGGCGTCCCGATTGCAAGCTGACTCTGTAATTACTGGTCCAGCTGAACCTACAACGATGCAAATCCCTAAGTGATGTGGGACTCCATTTCTACAACGATGTTAGAGGAATAACGACCCCATATCTGGTTGGCAGAAATATTTATGAGGGCAGACTTATGAATAAAATCCCTTAAGTTAAGTAGTTCTGTTCCAAAACAGAGCTGAGATTAGATAGTGCTACAAATTGAGTAGCTGTATTGTTAGGTATTGATTCAAGCTTAGGGCTTCTTCCTGTCTCTCAATTAAGAAGACATCCCTCATTAATTTATACTACATCAGGGAAAGGCTGCAGATCTAAGGGGCAGACTCCCTGACACTGTTAATAACAGAGGACAGGGCCTCCCAATTGATTGGAAAAGAGTAAGGTCATAGGCCCAATCACAGAAAAATCTACTGTTTTTCTACTTTCTTGCACTGTGACCCAGAAAAGGCGCTCTCAGTATTTACGTTTCGCTCCTGAAGAATCTCTCTTCCTCTTTTCTTGATTAACAGATAACTTGCTCTGGAGGCAGTAAATTTTATGCATGGTAGTGAAGAGTAAAGAATATTGGGGGGGGAGGGGGCAGGGAGAGTCAGACTTAATTTCAAAGTTTCTATGATACCACCATGATCTTAAAATTCAGACTACAGATTAATGGTTACATGAGACTTCCAGAAATATGTTCTGGAATAAAATGGATTGTGAAAATGAGAAACAAAAATTCTCTCTAAGGCAATGCTATTAAATTAAGAATTTGGAAGCACTCAAGGAATTTAAATTTTGTATTAATCAAAGCACGAACAGCAGTGTCTCTTACACCTTCCTATCTATGAATTCATATCAACTACCTTGACTTAACTTACAACTTTGTTTATGTCCACACAACCTTGAACCTGATCTTACCTTTAACCTAAGTCACCTTTAAGTTTATTTTCTGGTTATATATTCCTTTATTTTATGAACATCTTTCTATTCCTAACTTAAAACTCTGACAAAACATTTCGACTGATTAAGTAGTCTAAAGCAATGCCACCAAGAGTAGTCAATCCTCAAATTATTATTCCTCAGTAAGAAGATAATGTGTGTCAAAATTAAATCAACTGCTGTTTAGTCAAGCAGGTTGTTTTTTATTTTTTTAACAACACTGAAATTCTGGATGAAGGACTGGTACAAGCACCTCATGGTACTGTCCACCCTTAAACAGTCTGCAGACCTGCACCCGTCCAAGGGGTATGCAGAGCATCTTGCTCTAACACAACACTCCTACACTGCAAATTGTAAATTCTTATTGCCCAGGACTTCAGAAGAGGTGATAAGTATATTCCATCAAGGCAACAAAATCTCCAACACAGACCTAATAGATCATCCTTTGACCCACTGGCATGGCTTAGAGAAGTTAAGAGTCCATATTAGACTTAACTACTTAAGTGCACGGGATGGCCTAGAAATCACTTCTGCATACAGACCAGCCAGAGGTCTTCCCATTAGATGATGCTAGTGGGGTCTCATTAAACAGAGGTGGGAGAAGGGAAAAATATCCCTTTTCTCTGCAGCAATGTAACAATCCATCAGTCACCCCCTGAAGTTCAGTGAGGCTACCTCAAGTTAGGCAAGATTAAAATTACTTCCATTTGCTGATATGTTCCCAAGGTGAAGACTCTGGAACTTAAAAGTATGAGCGGTTATGCAGATACCACACCATACACACATACACACACACACACACACACACACACACACACACACACACACACACACACACACACACCTCTTAACATCCCAAATCTAGGTCTCTTTCAAGCAGCACACGGACGCTGATGTTCTAAATAAAGTATATCATGGGAATAAGAAAAAACGTAGAAATGGAAGAAACACTAGAGATTCTTTGGCTCCACGCTACTCAAAATCTGGTCAGTGGACCAGCAGCACCAGCATCACTGAGAATTAGAAACACAGTCTCTCAGGGGCCTCCCTGGTGGCACAATGGGTTAAGCACAATGCTGCGGTGGCGCGAGTTCGATGCCCCGCAAGGGAGAATCCCATATGGCTGCTCCCCTCAGCAGTGTATTTCGGTCGATCTGCCTGTTTTGCTCCCCACTCTGTCTCTGGTGAACCCTCTCACTGCCTCACACCTCTGTCATGCACCCCAGCTTGTATGCAAAAATTAAAAAATCTTAAAAAAGAAGAAAAAAGAAGAAAGAAATAGTTTCTCAATACAGTTTCTCAGGCACCAGTCCAGGTCTGCAGAAACAACCTGACTTTAACATGATCCCTGTACATAATCCCTGTGATTTGTATGCACATGCAAATTTGAGAACTGTACCTCGAGTTCACTGGTTCTCACCCATGGAGCTTTTAGAAGGCACTGATGCCCAGGTCCAGGTTAGGGGACCCAACAACTAGCATTTTTCTAAAACACACTGCCCCAGCCCTATATATATAGATGAGAATCCAAGATCCAAAAGAGCTAGACACTTTACCAAGATCACAGAAAAGTATTGGCTGAGTGGGCCATAAGACATTATTTAGGACTATGTTGTGCAGGAAATGTACAAATGTTAGGTTACCAATAAAACAAAAATTAATTCTGAAGACCTAGAGTTTCATTTTACTATATACCTTTTTGTACTTCTAAGAGAGATTAAAAACATACCATAATTTATATATTATGCTTTGGATCTTGACCACCATTTTTCAGTGGGGTAGGGAGTATAGTTCTCCATCAGTCACGGAACAGTTGGTGGAGACGAGGTGCAGCTTTAGCTTTGGCCTCTGCTGGGTCAGCGGGTAGCTCAGAGTGGGAGCACCATGGAGGACTTTCTTTTGCTTTCAAAAATGTCTTTAATATATATGACTTTTTTTTTTAAGAAAATAAAGCATTTCAAAACCACCTTTTAAAGACCTCAATTCAATTTAAAGTTGAAAAGTCCCAAAACAAGGACACTCCAATTATAAAAGTTTTCCAACGAACAGAACTGATACTTAGTGTACCTATGACAAGAAACTTTTGCCACAACTGTTGATCCTCTTGGTGGTTGATGATTGTTACTGCATTCAAATCACTGATAAATTAGCACTGGATATGTGGAGGTAGCCAGGGGGTATGGGTGAAAACAGGATATTAAAAGTTGTGGTCAGATTTGAAAAAACACCTCACAAAGCAAAGTATGTTTCAGATAGTTGAACAGACTGCACGACAGACAGCAAAACCACATTTCCACATGTGGGTGTTGTGTATGTGGTTTTTTCGGGACTGGATCTGTGGCTTTATGCCACCAAGCAATATTTTGGTTTACCAAAATGTCCTCTATGCCCTTTCTAATTTGATGTTTACTTAACTTCCCTTACTATCACTGTTGTTTCTCAACTAGAGCAGCCTAAGGCAGTGTCTAAAAAAGGGGGGGAAAGGTTTAAAATACAGACTATGCTTCATATTACAGAAAAAAGAAATTAAATATATATGTATCATTCAAAGTAACTAAAGCATCCATCTTAATTTTGGTATTTAACCTATCAAGGACACAATGAATAGTTGAATGATTATTTCTTTTGAAATATAACAGTTTTTGAGACTATTACACACTCAGCTTCATGTTCACTTGATGTCTCACCAGGGAAAGGAAATGGAATTACTGACCTATCCCCGTTATTGGCCAAATGATTAAAAAAAAAAAAAAAAGAAAGAAAGAGAATGACTGCAGCAAAGAGTTTCCAAAGTTGATGAATAATTTAAAAGGATTCTGTACCTATTTTTAATGTTAAAAAAAAACTTTAAAAGGAAAAAGTCAAAAATCAAGTAACTTGCACACTCCCACTGTTATATCTATATAAAGGTAATGGCAGTAATCAAGCAAAAATGAAGAGAAACTCTCTCCTACACTGACACAAAGGTCAAACACCTTCCTTAAAATAAGTTCCTAAAACCACTGTCCACACAAAGGGCTGCCTGGCTATTTCATTGTGGTCTGGGTATAGAATAAAAGACACGGAATACAGGTCTTGCAGAAAAGAAACCTTGAGGTTCTTGGCAGAAGTATCGTTTTGGCAGGAGATGAAGGGAAGGTGCTGATATGAAGGCATGAAAGTGAGGAAAGCAAAAAAAAAAAAAAAAAAAAAAAAAAACGCCCTTTCCTTACCTCTATCACTGCTTCCTTGCTAGGCACCTCACCAGCCTACATAATCAAAATCGAGTCGTCTCCCCTCCCCAACCCATCTCTTTCTACTGAGGGTTCTACCAGTCTGGAGCTTAACGTTTTAAGTCTTTCTTTGATTGTTTTTTCCACAACTCTCATCCAAAGAACTGCTGGCTCAATTGGGTTCCTCCTTTCCAGGGCCATGATACCTCCTCACGTCATGCAGTTAGGGCCCTGGCCACTCAAATCATTTTAACCATTATTTATTGAATATACGCTGTCAGACCCCAGGCTAGTTGCTGACACTAAAGTGAACTATCAGAAGACCCAACTCTGTCCTACTCTCTGATTAATCCTCCCTGTGTTTTCCTTCAATAATCCATGTATTTTAATGCGCTTTCAAGGCCTTCTACAATGTATGTCACACCAACCTTTCTCAACCCTCCCCTTGAAGCCAGGCAAGCTGGAATTGCCAATCACAGGCTATGTACAGCAGTTTCCTGTCTCCTGGATTCCACCTGGCATCCTCCCCTTTCCTTTCCTCCTAAATGACCCCCCCCTTCTTCTGAGGTCCCTCTAAAATGTCCCCACATCCTCTATAACAGCATTCTCAATCATTCCAGAACCAGAAAGATTTCCTTTTCTGCCTATGATGTCACAGCAGCGCCAGCACCACATACTTCCTCATGTTGTTCCACTGATCCAAATGCCACGAAAAGATCAGAATCTCCATGAAGAGAGGGTTCTACCTCTCACAACGCCTAGCCCTCAAACCATGCTGCCCACAGTATAAGATCCATTTCATTTATCGAATAAATAAAAGCCATCAAAATCTCTGCTTTCCACCGGAGATGTCCAGCACTACAGAAATCTAGCTCTACAAAGGAAAGAATTAAACAACCTCATGAGGATGAAGTTCTTTTTGTGGCTTAAGTCTTTAGATTATAATTTTCTTAATCTCTGTATGTCTGGATCTAGATACTTCAATTACAGAAGCCAAATATTTCCATTTAGAAAGTTAATTTTTTAGGTGCGCCTCCGACAAACAGAACCATGCCCCAATTTATAAAATCGACTATCAAAGACAAAATGAGACTTCTAGATCTAACCTGAGAAGATGGCATGAATAACACCTCACAATTCAAATCCAACAGGTATCTTACCATTTTTTCTTTAAATATGCATCCTAAACTGATGCAAAACATCCTAAGAGCTCTAGTTAGATTTTAGAAAATCCTATTGTCAGTGCTTAGATGTGGTTAAAATAGGGTCCTATTATGGGCCTCCTACCTAGGTCAACCATAGCAAGCATTTGGAAATGTACTGCAATACCGAAAAGCAAGGTATTTATACATAAGCATACTCTGCCTGACCTAGCCGCTCTTAAATCTGACATCTCCTGAACGCAGAGGAAAAAGGCTTAAGAGAACACAGAACTACCAAACTGTCAACAATCTCCACATTCCTGGCACCTACATAAAGGAGAAATGCACTCTGGGATTTTGCAGGACACAGTTCTCCACTAAGCCCAAACCATTTTGTCTTCTCCACCTTACCCAAAAATATGTTCAAGCAAACTACAGAATTGCCACCATGTTTTTTATTGACTTTAGATGAACTATAAAACGTTGAGGTTAAAATTAAAACAGGCATACTTAGAAGCAATAAGCCACACTCCAGAACAGTTACATATCTTAAAAAAAAAGTAAAAAAAAATCAAAAGCCTTTAAAATAGACACTCACATTCATAGTGCGGCACAATGGAATATGGAAGGGAGGAAAGTAAGCCCAAGTGAAACTTAGGTTCACACTGATCAGTGCACACGCTCAAACATATTAATAAAAATAAACCCACCTTTACCATGGGCAACTTAGAAAACTCAGGATTCCACTTTGTTTATTGCAATGTGATCAGGAGAAGCTGAAAGCAAGAACCATGAACCTAGGTTTGTACACACAAAGTATGGTTCAACAAGTGATAGTTAAAGAATTCAGAAAGGCTGATTCTTGACTACCATGCCCCCATTAGATACTAACAGTACCACTGTGAGACCCAGAAGTATCTCCAGACACTGTCAAATGTCCTTGGGAGCAAGGAATGGCCCTGGTTCGAGACCACTGCTCCTGAGAAGTTCTCAAACACTCATGTGGGTCCTGGTTTGCTCACTGGATCAATGAATGCCATGAGGACTAGGTTCCCACAGAAAAAGAAACACAATTTTGGATCCTTTAAAAGCCAGCCAAGGACCTCCTTCCCATCCATTCTCATCCCAGGCAGGTACTCAATGGTTTTTTAGTCCTCTGGATCTTCCCATGTGGTTATAGAAGGTTCGGTGCCTAGTTTAGGGTGTCACAGTCAGAAGTATAAGAACATCTATACGCCTCTGATCATCAGGTCATGAGCCTGCAGTGGAATTTAAAATTGATTCACTAACCCAAAGCACTTATTCACATACAAAAAAAATTACACTATTTCCCCAACATGGAAAAGCTAAGCAATTCACGGTCTTATGCATGACTCTGCAGCTCTGGCTGGGAAAAAAAAACGAAAACAAAAACAAAAACAAAAACCCACCACCCAAGGCAACTCTCAACAATTACACTAGTAAAAGAGTCCTAAAGCAAAAATTAAAGCAATTATTTTGCAAATTAAAAACTTTCTGAAAACCAGTTATTTCCATTTGTCTGGATGGTAAAGGAGACACTCCACACAGGGGAGGAGCATTAGGCAGGAAAACCCTTCCAGGCAGTGACAAGGCTGCTTCTGCCCTAACTCCCCCTACCCTCCACCACTCTTCTCAATAAGGACTAGGGGGTTAAGGACTTGCTGAGAATTCAAAAAGCACTTTCTTGATACAAACACAAATTACTATTTGTAACATTTAAGTTCACTGTGTAATGAACACAGCTAGGTACATTTAAAAAACAAAAACTAAACAAAGGAAGCCTACCCTTTTAAAATGGTCTCTTAGAAAGCAGGTATTGCCAGTGGTTAAAAAACATGAATTCTGAAGGCACAGTGCTGAGACCTGAATCCCCGTTCTGCAGCTTACTAGCTGTAAGACCCTGGGCAAATTCCTAAGCTTCTCTTTACCTTAGTTCCCTTATACTAATGAGACTAACCAGACCACTTCATCAAAGGGTCATGAATTAAATTAATACAACTGAAGCACTTAGTACTTCACCTTGTACCCAACAGGCACTCAATACATGTTGACTGATAATAATATTCACCACCTGTATACATACGGAAAATCTCTAACAACATGTAGTTACAGATGGGCTCTCAGTTACTCTTAACCTAGTGACGACTTCTAAGCTTGCCTTTTACCTGTGAAAGATGTAATTTAACTAGGTTGTAAAACACTGGCAATATTGGTACTGGCAATTTTTTAACTGTCCACAATAACCTAACAACATAAAGCTGGTCAAAAGAAAAAAAAAATCCCTCTTATAAAAGTGATCCTAAACCTTAACTTACTGAAATGGCATGCCTTTAGTGTCAAGCAATGAAATTACAGATAGACTTTTTGCTAATGCCGGTCACTTAAGTTATAGCCAAAGACACCTTAGAAAGTCATCTGCAAATGAGTCTAAACCTAACTTTTAAAAGTTGCCTAAGCACCACATCAAGGACCTGTGGCAAAACTGCAATGAGCACTAACTTCTTTCTGATCACAAACCTAGGCCTGTTTTGCTCATCATATAAAGCCAGTCCTCCCTAAGAGCTCAGAAACAAAAATAACATACATAGGTAGGTTGACATTCATATACTAGATGTTGTAGAAAATGCAATGAAATGAAACCAGTTTTTTAATTATTCCAGCATTCACTTATTCATTTCCTCTACTATGTTCAGCCCTTATTTAGATGCCAGGGATACAGCACTGAACAAAACACATTCTTCATACCTTAGAGGAGGAAGCCAAACTTTCCAATATCCTAATTCATCAGCTCAAAATGGCCAAGGTCAAACATCTTGCCCTTCTTTTATTTATCTACAATTAATTTACCATAAACCAAGTTAAGAAGTCCAAACCTTCTCTAAGCAACAGATGATCCCTGATGGGTCAATGCATGAGGCCTAAGGACTGGAGAGTTTCAGCTTACTGTAACAAAGTTTACTAACCTTCTTCATCATGAGCTCTCTGACCTTAAGAAACTCACATCTACTCTGGATTCAGGAAGGAAACTAATCCCACAAACTAATTAACAACAGAAAATAAACTACTACCTATCCCTTAACACTTTGGGAGAAAATAACTGGATCTCATTATAACTCAATGCTATTTCAGAAACTGTATGATTGTATTTCCTAAAATATGCAAAAGGACAGAAAAACTGAACACTTAAAAGCAGCACAGACTTTACATGTATCCTGTTTTATAATAACCACTCTTACAGTTCTGCATCAACATTACTTTGTCCTGAATGCTGACCCTAAGAAAATTAAGTGAATTCTAAACCATCCACCAACTACACAGCTTTCTCATTTAACATCTGAGTCTTATTTTATTCATTCACAGGATGGGAAAAATGTTACTGTTTTAAGAATTTCATTCATGCATTTTTGCATGCATTTTGTATTATGCATTATGCTGGGGTATAGGCCAGAGGTTTGGTGGGGGGAGGGGAGAAGAGAACAGGATTCACCAGGGAACAGAGCAGGTAGATTTACTGAAATACACTGCTAAGGGAAGCAGCAGGCGAGACAGGAGAGGTCTGCTGCACCATATGTGGGTTAGCTCCCTGGCCGGGGATCGAACTCAGGCCATCGCAGTGACAGCACTGAGTCTTAACTACTACACCACCAGGGAGGTCCCAGGATGGTAAAAAAATTTTATCAACATTATTGAGGTTAAATAATCAATGAGAAAACACCTTGTAAAAGATAAAGTATTAAAAAATATAAAGTTCTGTACCTAGTTTCATTGGGTAATTTCAGAAATTAAAAAAACAAAACAAAAAAACCGCTTGATAACTAAAAAAAAAAAAAACATGATACTCCAAAGAAATGATAACCTCAATTTCTGGTCATTGGGAAACAGAAAGTAACAAATCAAAACCATTTTAAGCCATTTTAGGCCAAAGGTCTAAAAGAGATCTTAGCATTCATTTACATTCTAATTTTTTTTTTTTAAAAAGATTTATTTATACATTCTGGGGTATGGGCCAGAGGCATGGGGCGGCAAGAGGGTTCACCAGAGACAAAGTGGGGAGCAGAACAGGCAGATCAGAAATACACTGCTGAGGGGAGCAGCGGGCGAGGCAGGAGAGGTCTGCCCCACCATGTGAGATTCTCCCTGGCTGGGCGTCGAATTCGCATCGTGGGCTGCCGACAGCTGCACAGCGCAGCGCTCAACCGCTGCGCCACCAGGGAGGCCCCACTTACATTCTAATTTTAAGCTGAGAAAAGTATCCTGAAAAGTTAAAATACTGAAAAATACAGCGGTACCTGGTTACAGGTAAGACCAGAAAGTGTCCTAATCACAGCATTTGGCAGAAATCTCTACCAAACACCAATAACCTGGAGCCAAAACCAGGTTATATTTGACTGGCGACAGGCTGGTTGATCTCAGTAAGTTAATTTCTTTGTGTCTCAACCTCATATATAAAATGGAAATAATACTAGAATCTCATAAGGTTGTTGTGAGAATACATAAAGTACCACCTGCAAGGTAAATTCTCTAAAATTGTTTACTGTTATGATTATTCTTTTAGCAACATTCTACCATCTGTACCACCAAAAAATTAAAGTATCTCTAAAGTTCCTTGTGTCTTGAAAAGAAATAGAAGCTTACATTTTTACTTATTTGGCAGGAAGTGAGCTAAACACACCACAGTATACTTAAGATCAGTATCTCCCACCCACATGTACACAGATCTATTAACAGTAAAAGAATTCTTCAAATACACACTGACTAGTGATAGTGATGTTCAAACTGTATTTTAAATTCCGTTAGGAAGAGTTCATGTTTTCATCTTTAAAAAGGCAGATTCAAAATGCTAAAATCTATTCTATTATAACTATCCTAACTGGGCCCTGAAAGGCACACCAAGTAGTTGTCTTTACTTCCCCTTTTCAGCTGTCATTTTTCACAAACTTAGTAAGTAGGTACACCACAGGCCTAACTATGCTTGGAAGCTTAGCATTTGTTATCCCACAACCCAAATAAAACCTCAAAAATGTAAAACCACACTTTTCTTGGCTAGCTCGATTTGAATCTAATATTCCTCCCTCGTTCACCAAGTCTTTCATGAGCACCTACTGTTTGACAGGCATAGCTCTCAGTTCCAGGGACACAGCAGAGACCAACAATAAACACCCCTATATTCCTGTGGATCTTACATATTAGGGGGGAAGGGGAGATCAGCAGAAACAAACTTCTATCTCACTTCCTGCATGTGCAAGGCAGGCTTTAGGAATTCAGGAACAGTCAGTTCTATTAAGCGATAGCTAAAGTAAATCTAGGCTAGACTATATTTTCATTTCAGAATCTCTCCTCCTTTTGGGCAGGCCCAGACACCGGAAGGGGAGAGGGGAGTAGGAGGAGGAGGCTCCATATTCATACACAAACACACAGATCAGATCTCTAGTAGAGATGACACAGTAACACCTCTTTGACAGCCAGGAGCAGCTCCATGCTCCCCGACTTGCACAAGGCCAAGAACATTACGGTGACAAGTGCACTATTTTCTGTTTAGAAACAGCCTGGTCAGTGAAGAGGGCCCTGTCAGGGAAGTCACGAAACCTCCATTTCCCTTTTTCACCAGTGACTCTGGCACTACAACACCAGGCGGGCACTTTAGTAGACCCACAAGAACCCTGGTTCTCCCGGCCTGCATGCTGATCCTCACTGTGACACTGGGCTAGTCTTTTAAGCCCTTAAGCCTCAGTGTCATCTGTTCAAGGAGGCCAGTGGAATGACACTGCTTGGCAAACTGTCGGGTACTCCACTGACAGAAGCTATTTAAAAAAATACATGAATCCAAGCTTGCTACTTGCTTTACAGGAACATCAGGAGATTAAGGAGAATATATAAAATGCCTTAAGCTCTCTGTAAAGAAAGGGTATTACAAAGTACTGTGGCTCGTAATTTCTACAATTACTATTCTTTCCAGTTATTTTTCGTATTTTCAAATTCTTGAACCAAAATAATCCACAGAACTAGAGAAGTGAAATGCATAAAGAACAAAATTCTAGTTAGAATAAAAAAAATATCTAATAAGAGAAATGAAGCTTGCTAAGAAATCTGAAAGTCACTATGTCCACCATCCTTCCGCGCAACCTCCCATTTGCCTAAGCTGCTGTAAACACCAGGTCCCTGTAGCATCCAAGGCACGCCACAATAGCCAGGTCAGACACTGAGCCCAAGTCCTGTGTCAGGAGAGCAGTCAATTCCTTCTTTCCATGAAAGGCAGAAGTTCCCTTCACAATGACAACAAAATGACCCATTCATCAGAGGACACAGTATCTAGGGAACACCTGGAAATATTTCTTTTCTGATTCCATGCCTGGCCCTGGGTCCCCCTAACTGCAGTATGGGTTATACACGGCAGCTGAGGAGAGTTTGGCTCTGAGGAGGGAGAGGAGGGACAGAACAAGCAGGAGCCCAGCAGAAACACTGGGTCCACTGCAAGAAAAGAGAAAATATATAGATTTTTGTTGACGAATGCCAGCTAAATCCTGCTTTACCGATATAAGGCAACTACCACCGACTGTTACTACTAAAGCAAAGGTCAAAACAACTCTTTAACTCTTGACAAAAACTTGTGAGAACCCTCCCTCTTAAGAGTAAAAATTTCATGAACTCTGCAAGTGCACTAGCTCCAAGCAAGTCTAAACCTTGCAAACTGTCATTATCAGTATATACAGCTGCCCTCTTCTTAGTGTTTTCTGCTTCTCTCCAACAGTCCAACTTGCAAAACTGATAACTTAGCCACAAAACTACCAGATCCGTTACCACTACAGGAGTGCTAGAATTTCTTAAGTTGGGGTGTGGGGAAGAGATCAAGGGAAAGTGCCTGCTAAAAATCACATCCCTTTCATTCACCCTACAAACTTCCAAAACACTGCTGCTGTTCTGAAGCGATAAGCCAGACTATCAAGTCACAGAGGCAATAAAAAAATGTTCTCATTAAAAACAAACACAAATAACTTCTAATTGCACACTTTAAACTTTTAATTCCCAGTTGACTTTACCTATTCTATAACACAGAAAAAAATTTTAAAAAGTAGTAAAATTCTAGGAAAGGAAAGACTAAATGAGCAATGTGAGAACAGGCAGGTGCCTGCATTTTTTTCCCTGAGGCTGCAATAACACCCATAAAGATAGGTCTCATTCCTCAGTCCATGAGTCCAATCCAGCTCAAGGGATATTACATAGGATACAAAGAACTCTGCCCAGCAAAAAATAAAATAAAAAAGAAACAATATTCAGTAGGGATTAAGGGGCAGTGAGAAGGAAATACCCCTTTGAATGCTACCAAGAAAATCTTTTAACAGTGAAAGCAAAATATTTGCTTTCATTTAAAAGTTGGAGTTGTGTGTGATTTCCTGCATCTAAGGACCTCTTTCTGAACTACAAAGAGGCCACAAAACATCACATTTTCCCCTCCCAGCTTTCCCCTTCAAAAACCCACAAGATGGTGATTAACAAACAGCCTCTTGTCTTTAGGCATACTTTCAGAAGCCACAAGGATAAGATAAAAGTTAAAATGGAAGAGCAAGTTTGTAAACAAATGAGAAATAGGTTGCCCAGGGAGGAAGCACACTCCATCACAGTAAGCAAGGAAGCAGCTCTCCTGCCCTCTATGTGGGAGACACCCAAAGAAAGGGGACCTAGCCCCTCACCCCTCACCCCTGAAAGCAGTCTGGATCTGCTGCTCAAGGCAGACACGCAAAGAATCCCCGACACCGAGGAGTTCTGTGTCTGAGCCCAATATTCAGTGACTCAAGAACCAACTGAGGAACTAAGCCAGTCTCCCACTCCAAGAATAAGGGGAGCCTGAATCTCCATGGGCAGACCCATCTCGTAAGATCCTCACAGAGAAAGTCAAGGGGAAGTTCGGGATCCACTGTCCAATAGCTAATTTTCACTATGCATACCTGATCCTGTTTAATCACCCTTTGATTGGACATAATTTTTTCCTTAAGATCATCCTGCAAATTAAACGAATTTTGGCAATATTTTGAGATTAGTGCTAAGTAGTGCCAGATATACAGAAAACACATTCACTTCCAGTGCCACTCAACAATCACTGCTCTAGGCGAAAAATCGCCAGCTATTCTGAAACCCCAAGAAAGAGAAAATTAAGAACCCCACATGAGAGAAGAGAAAAAAGGAAAACCCGTATCGTCTACTCAACACTCCTATTATGTTCATACACTGACAGGTTTAATTTCCGCCTCGAGATCTTCATGATAGTCCCAATGACAAATAAAACAGCTCCATGGGTCCTACCTAAGGCACTGCCACCTTCTATCAACTGTCCTAATTAGGCCAACTCATGGTTTTGGAAATATATAACTTAAAATCTATATATATCTAAATTTACTACACAGGACTAAAGTTGGCCTCCTACCCCAAAATATCCAAAAGGGGGAGCAGGGAACACAACCAACAACCTCCATTTGATTAATTGTGGAATATTACGGAAGTATAAGTAATCTTAGATTAGGAAAGGTAATTTTAAATCTTAATGAAAAACGCAAGAATCTTCCCTGCCTTCCCACTTCATAAATGTGCTCTTTCTAGAGCTTTTATGCAGTAATCAAACTTTCACCTGTAACCCTTTGTGATTTTCTAGCCCACTGCTGAGTCTCTCTAGATTATTACTGCCTAATATTCATGCAAAAAGACAACAGCCAGCAAGCTTTTGATTGGTTTATTAGTTGTTTTCAAGTAGAACACTACCTTTGACAATAATTCACTTTCGTTATAGAAGAGTTCAAAATCACATCTAATTCTGAAAAAAAAAAAGTCACTGTGTAAGAACACAACAGACACATTTTTTGCCTACATTCTCAAACACCTACTCCTGCATCTAACTCCTCCAACTCAAGCATATATAATCTAAGAAGATGTTCAAGAAATTAGCAATGTGCAAAAAAGTTTTCTTGAGGGAAAGCCAGTTTTCTAAACAGAACTTTAAACAAACTGACTTCCTTTGTAAGCACTGTCCCCAAATATACTGCACCCCAGAATTAAGTACTCTCAAAGCTGGAAAGTTATGCCAGTCATACATTACTTCAACTTCAATAAATCGCCTTTTACTCTCCAAATCCTCAGTTGCTTTCTAAAATAGTTCACTAAGAAGCACCAACCTAATTAAAAACAGCTTCCTCAGCAACAGTGGCCTTGATTTCACTTATTTACACATTAACTGCAGCCTCCTTTTGGCCAATCCAGTCTATTCTCTGTACCATGCCGAGCCTTTTATCTGCCCTGGACAGCATTTTCTCTAGCAGATGAAGTAGATGCCGATTGATTTGCTGTCGAGCATGGTAAATTAATAGCAACAAATTGCTGAGGGCCCGTCTCGCTGCTCCACCATGCTTCGGCAGTTTTGCTTTATTTGCTCCATGATGGGCAGCAGTCGGCCTCTTCAAGTCAATTTCTTCTTAACAACCTGCAATACTTTTCAATGGTGAAAATAGAGCTGTTCCTTGTAAGTCAGAAATCAATATCCTATTGCCCTTAGAAAATGCTAAACAAGCAGTATTGGCAATCCACTTGGTACTAGAGGGTATCAGATATAATGCAAATCCATACCGCTTCCCTCCTTGTAGTTATTACAGTTTGCTAAAAGGTTCCTAACGTCATTTATCATCATTTACCATCGACCAGAAAGGCTATGATTATGATATCCTATCAGTTGGCAAGGCCCTTTCATTTCTATTCAATTAATATTTTAGCAGCACTCAAATTGTTGAGGCCCAAGTCTCATAATAAAATTTACATGGCTTGGACTGAAACAGTTTCTTACTCCAATTTTTAAAAATTATTGTGAATATATACACATATACAAGCACACACACAAACATAAACATAAACGTGCAATCACTTCTTTTAAATTGTGTTGCAGATTTCTTTCTGGCTTCTAGAGGTCAAATACTAAGCTAAATTTTTCCAAAGGCAATGAGACTCACATTACAGAATATTAACTATGAGGAAATCAAGAGATGTTCTCAAAATGTGGTTATGTTCATCTGTTTACAGTCCCTATAGGGTGAATTCAGTCCTGTAGCTATTGTCCTAATCTGCATCCAATATCCACTTTTTAAAGTGGTTACTGCTGATGTCAGATAAAATCAGGGAGGTCCTCTTTAATTACAGCTTTACAGGTGAAGGATGGGAACAAACAGCGTTTAGCAATGTTATCGACTGCATGCATCACCCTGTTCTGCCCACCGTCACTGACCCATTTGGAAGCCACACTGTATTTATAAAGAGGAACAATCAGCAAAAAAAGTAACAACTGAACTGTGGGCCAACTGTCCCATCTAAAACAAAACCCCACACTTAAGAGAAATCTTTAGCGAGTAAAGACCCATGTTCTTTTATTTTAAAAAGCTCTATTATGAAGACATCACAATAAAACATGTGCCATTTCTAACTATGTTCCATTTGTCATCTTCACTTTGAAGCTAGGACTTAAGACATCAATTCACATTATAGCCTAAAACACCTGACTCAACTTTTCTGGGTTTCTCCCCACCAAGCTTCATCTGCTCAGCTCTATTGATCCAACTAAGATTAGAAGAAATTAGATTCATATTTCAATTCCACGTCATGTCACTGAGTTCCCTTTAAAAAAAAAAAAACAAACCTTCTAATTCTACCAGACTAATGCTATTTACTCAGTTACCAAAATTTAAATTAATTATGTTCTCAAACATAATTGTTAAAAATTGGCAACATTATGCAGACTTAATTAAGATTAAATCCAATTTACTAAATGTACTTTAATTGGTACTAATTACATTAGCTTTCATTTCAGAATGACAAATTCCCCATAGGTTTCACTTTATAGTTCTCTATCAGAATCAACACAGGGTGACTGAAGATGAGCAACATACACTAAGGGGAGGGATCAAAATACCGACACCCCCCTACCCTGTTTGTCACTGCTCTGTGCTTTTATCCTTTTATCAATTTGCTAAGTCACAGAGTCATGACTCCATCACAGCCATCATATTCTGTTCCAATGAAAAATTTCTCTAAAAATAAATACTCTGTAGCTGGCAGCAGCCAAAAAGAAGAGGAGCGTTAACTGAAAAATACACAAAGGTTTCAAATATCAGGGCCACCAATTACTAGGGTACTTCCTGGGACTCCGGGGACTCCTCCTCTTGAACCCTTCGAGACACAAATCTAATAAGTGAATAAGCCTAACCCGATCTTGAGAACTAGGCCCAATTACGCTGCAGGGCAACTTCCCTGCATTATTGCTGCTTTCCATTACAAGGGTATCCAGTGAGTGCATCTGGAAGAGAGACCAAGAGGAACCAAGGCTGTCTGCCTAAGAAAACAAATAAAGACAGATATGCCTCTGTGCTTAAGGGGGGATAGAAAGAAAATATAATAAGTAGGTGGTTTGCAGGGCTGTCTGTATTTCATAATGTGATAAACTGCCTTCAGGATTCTTGATATGATTGAATTTAAAAGCAAGAGAAAAAAAGGGAAAATGTACTCCATTCTCAATTTTAAAAGGACAGCATTTGAGGCCAGCTGGACAAGAAGATGACAGAATTAGAGAGGTATAAAAATGTGTAAAATTAAGGGATTTCACATAAGCCCACCAAAAGGAATACAAACAGCCAAATACAAGCTGTGTGCCTCTCAGATATCTAAATGGTAGAAAGATCTAGAAATTAAGTGGATAAGGTAAAAAAGATACAGGAAAAATAAAGGAGCATTAATCATCTGGACTGATCTTTAAAAGACACTAATTAATCTTGGGTGGTGGGGTGAAGACAAAAAAAAGATGCGTACAAGATTCAGACCTAAAATGACGTGTAATGAGGATAATTAACAAACAATATCTCTCATGTAATTTATTCCTGTAAGGTAGGGCTAGGGAGAGTCCATCCATAAGCTTGATGGATTTTGTTTCAGCAGGAGATATTGACATTACTAATCTAAACAGAAATGGCTAAGCTGACAAAATAAAAACTTAATTTTAACATGCAGAAAGCTCTACTATAATGCTAATATTGACATAAACAAGTAGCATATGAAGCAAAATGTATCTAAAATAAAAAGTTCTCAGTGAAACAACTCATTTCCAGCCCCCCAACTTTCTGTTTTCACATCCAGTCTATCCGATTGCTTTTATTGTCTGTCATCTTTTAAAGATTACTATCTGTGTAGATTCTGAGTATGTGGTGACTATAACCAAAAAGGAATCCATAAATAGAGCAAGCCTAATATGTCATTTCAAATTTTTAAACTTAAAAGGTAATTACATTTACCATAAATACAGAGATGAAAAGCTTTAAGTTTCCCTGTCTGTTCCCAGCAGGTAAACAGACACATACCTATTCTGAAATGGTTGATGAGACCTGAAGCACTTTCACTAGATCACTAAAAATAAATGCCTCCTAAAGGAATTATCGCTGCCAAACATCGGTTTATATATGCATGCCGTTTTTTCTATCTAGGAAACTCAAACCAAACCATTTTATTCAATCTTCTACAAAAAGGGCTGTTTGAGTCATACCTCTTAAGGTTTTCTGACTAATCATCTTTCTTTTCTTTTGTCTTTTTTCATAATGGCTAGATTACAAGACCCAGTACTGAACCTTATCAGACCCTCCTATCAGCTTCATCTACTCTACAAATTTTGGAAGTAACAATTACAGTTTCTGGTAAGACCCAACTAAGTAGCCTCTAGGGACTGGTAG
The DNA here is from genome assembly GCA_004024925.1 of Scalopus aquaticus. Taxonomy (NCBI): domain Eukaryota; kingdom Metazoa; phylum Chordata; class Mammalia; order Eulipotyphla; family Talpidae; genus Scalopus; species Scalopus aquaticus. Next base: position 171,458 of record PVIJ01001967.1, read on the forward strand.
GAGGAATTTACATCAATTTCTTTTGTAGCTCCACAGATCTCATTTTGATCTTCTCAGCTCACTTTCTATCCATTCTTTCACACCGAGCCAACAAAGACTACGTAAACAATTTATAGTTTAAGTTTATAATATTTTCCTAGAGAAGCTGTTTTATAAGACAAGTTTATAATACCCAAAAAAACATAAATTAACTCTTTCAAGAGAAGGGCAAGATATATTTTAAAATTTAGTCAGTGCTTTTCAAAGTGCATGACGTTCAGTTTTAAATTACATTTTTACATGATAAAAATAAGGCTAACAGGCAAAAAGATGGAGAGCCACACCTGAAAAAGTAGCACTCTTTGTAGTATATTCTTTTAAAATATAGGTAGCCACAAGAATGTGCAGAATGAAACTGCAAAACATACAATTTTCTATCTAAACTGCATGTTATTATTGTCATTTAAAATGGTTATGAAGAAATAATAACTTACCTGCTTGTGCATTTCTATATTCAACCCATAGGACATCTCATAATACTGTCAAAAAAGGAAGAGCAATTAATTTTGTGTTCATCAATCTCCCTCGCTTGCTCAAAATCCCCCACATACATTTAAAACAAATAAAAAAGGCTCACCCAAACCAAAATTTCCACAGCACCTATCCTGCTAAACCAGGAGGATCACTCTATTATCTTTAGCCAATTAAACTAGAGCTACCTTAAGACACAGACTCTAAGAACTTAAAAAACTAAGAAAATCAAGCTCAAGCACAACATCCTCAATGGTCTTTACAAACCACAAGCAGATTTAAGCCAAAAAGGGCCAATGAAAATTTGGTACAATACAAACTAATTCCTAGGCACAGCAGGCAACTTAATGGCAAAAACTTGTCTCATCCAAATGCTGATCCTTTGAAAGAACTGTTCAAAAAGGTCAGGGTGACAATACTTCAGGAGTCTGATTTCTCATTTTTTAGGGTACTGCTCATGTTCATACATTCAAAGGAAAAAGGTCTTATAGGAAATGAATGAGTTACTCTGGAGCCTTTGTGAGCAAGCATAAAAATATGCTTGGTAATACATCTGAAAAAAGTAAATCTGATTTTTTTTAACATGTAGATATAACTGGCACTACAGAAATTCTGGCAAAACAAATCAGTTATATTGGAGAGTACAACACTCCTCAAATCAATGAAACACTATAAACATTGAAAACACATGAAACACCATCAAATACACATGCACTAGTAACATAAAGAGTGGGGAAACAACTGAAATGGTGTCTGGTGTCTTTTCTTACCTACATCATTCTTTAAAAAGGAATGAAACACAACTCAAAGAATTCAATTCAAAGAAAAAACTGATTTAAACTGTTTGGAACAACAGTAATAAAACAACAGAGAAAATCACTGGCAAAAACATTTTACACATGACTCCAAACAAAATATAAATGAACTATTTTTTTCCTAAAATCTGTAAAAACAAAGCACAGAAAATTATACCCCATGCAACTGAACTTTTTGAAAATTCAAATTAAAGCTGGTTTTCAGAGGCAAGTTATAACATCCTGGAATTACGGGTTGCTAATGGTCACATTCCCACAACCTCAAACACACTAGCACCGCGTACTGTGATCTGTCCTGCAGCCTCCAGCAATCTGAATGTTTTCTTGTTTTTGGTATCCCAAATAGGCACTTAGAATCCGGAACAGTTTTCTTACCATGACATAATGCCGCTGCATCTCAGTCTTCTCACTGGCGAGTTTCTCACATTCCAGCTTTAGGCTATTCAAGACAGACGAAAATCTATTCAATCTTGACTTACATCCTTCAAATGTAAATACACATCCCCTCCTCTAAACCATCACCTACAGAATGCCAAATCAACTATCTTAAATACCACTCTCATTATGGAAGGAGAGAAAAAGGTGATTGGAACCAGCCCGGACTTGCCCTTTCAATAAGGATCAAATGTGAGGGTTTTGTTTGTGCTAAAGAAAAATCCTCTAGCCAGAACCTCATCAAGAAATGAATATTGTCTAAATTCACTTAATAATACAGGAGGAAGAAAATAAACATTAAAAATGTCTACATATTCAGCTCAAATAAATCCCCCAAAATGTCACAATTTTTTTCTCTAATGTTCCAAGAAGAGTTTAATGAAAATATGAATCAAGTGTGTCTTATGAATGATGTCTTATTTTTTCCCTCCAAAACAGAGACAAGTTGAATACCACCACCCAGGGGCAAAGTGTAGATCGGGTTCAGTGGTTTGTTTTGGTTCTTGCACTTAAGAAATAAGAATTACATGTCATTAAAAATCCGGCAAAAGAAAAATATTTCAAAAGCACTCTAAGTCTAATGCAACTGTTTCTAAATACGACACATTTTTTTTTAAGCATAAAAGTAATGAAATTGCTCACTTGCGACTTCCAGGGCGCTCAGCTCTTGCTATTTCAGTGCAATGGCAGAGAGAAGTGAGAAGGAATCAAGCCCGAGTAATAAAGAACCCAGGAAGTCAAAAGGCCCCAGAATCTTCCCAACCTTCCATTCTCCTGGCCCCAATAAATCAATATCGAAAGTTTGGCCTCAGCGTTTTCTAAGTCTCCCCAGTTTCGATTGTTCTGTCTCTCTCTCTCTCTTTTTCCTAATTTACGGGAGAAAAAGAGAGGAATACTTAATTTCTTTACACCTGCCCACGGAAAAAAGGCCTTGACTTGTCCTTTCTGCCCACAAATAAAAAAATACCACCTTTGTGCCCCCCCCCAAAGGAGGAGAGGAGGCGTGTTGGGAGGAGGGGGAGACGAGAGCTAAGCAAACAGGAGGATCAGCTAAAGTCAATATCGTTACCTGTGGTATTGAGCCTGTAAAAACTGAAACTCTTCCTTAATCCGATCACAGGACTCGGAAATTGTAAATTTAAAGGGTTGAGCAGGCTGATGCGGTGCCTAAAGAACAACAATAAAATATTTAATTAGCCCACATCACTGGCGAGGCAGGGGGATGGAGAAAACAGACCACGCGGCGCTAGCGGGGGGGTGGGGGTGTCACCGCGCCAGCCCGCAAAGAGCGATTAAAACTCTACCCCCCCACCCCAATCCGGCCGCAAGTCCGACATGGGCGGGTTTCGGGGTGGCCGCAGGCCCCGGCGTCCTCCTGCGCGCCCCGGACCCCTCGGATCTGAGACCCCGCTTCCCTCCCCAGCCCATACGGTCGCTGAGGGGTCGCCCCGCCGCGCCCACTCCCTCCCCACCCGGAATCGAAACTGGCCCGTCGGGGGGACTCGCGTCAAGGCCATGGCGTCCGGCGCGGTCAGGTCGGGGGAGGGGGTCGAAGCCGCCCCTTGCCCGGCCCGGCTAGCTGGCAGGTTCGCTCGCTCCTCCCCGGGGCCCCGCGCTCCGGAGCCGCCGCCGGCCCAGCCGCGCCGCCGCCGAGGGCGCCCTCCCCACCCCGGCGCGTAGTCGCGCCTCCTCCATCGCTCGCCACCCCCCCTGGAGGAGTCGCGGCGCGGGGACGACACACGGCTCCGCGCGCCTTCCAGGGGCTTCAAAGACAACAATAAGAAAATGGCTACAACTCAATTGCCTCTCTGTACCCCATCTCCGAGAGTGCCACCGCGTCGAAGGAGGGGCGCGAGGGCGGGCGGCTCCCCGAGCGGGGCGCGAGGTTCAGGCGGCCCTCCACGCCCCTCCGGCCAAAAGCCACAACTCCGCGCGCGGGGGGCGACGCGGGGACTCCCCCGGCGCCCAGCCAGCCGGCGCCCCCGCCGCCCGCACTCACCGGGTGTCGGGTCTGCGGGTACATCTTGCTCAGGTCGCGAATCATCCAAACCGATTTAGTGGGCTGCGCTGGGCAGAAGCGCGCGGCTCATTGGCTTTAATGGCCCCGAGGAGGAGGCGGCGGCGAGGCGGCCGGCCCGGTCCGAGGGGCGGCTCGGGCGGTCCCGGACCCCGCCGGGTCTCGCGGGACGCGGGCGGCAGCAAAGCGCGGCGGCGGCGGCGGCGGCGGCGGCTGGGTGCCGGCAGCCGGGCCGCTCCGCATTCCCCGCAGGCGTCACTGGCCCGCCGCGGGCATTGTCCGGCGCGTATCTCTCGCGGCAACGCTCCGACGTTCGCTCCCTCCGCCGAGCCCGGCGCCGCTCCCCGGGCCGGGAAAGTGCGAGCCCCACGCCCCAGAGCCCGCCGGCAGCGCTGCCTCCCGCTCGCTCGCTCGCTCGGCGTCCCACTCCAAACTTTTTTTTATTTGTCTTTTAATTGGTTGTTATTCCTCCGAATGAATGATCTCTCTCTTCTTTCCTAAAAGCTAATACAAACTCCTTTGGTTCGGAAGAGGTCGGCGGTGCTTTTGGTTTCTCTGGAGATTTTTTCACTTCGCGGCAACGATCTTTTAAAAGACACCTTTTAGCTTCTTTTACCACATCCCATTTCCTTATTTTCTTCCTTCCTGTTTTCTTGTCTTTTTTTTAAACCCCAAGTTGAAGGGGATTATAAAAATAAAAGAGTGAAACGCTTGCGGCTTTTTTTTAATTCTCTCTCCTTTCAAACTCTGCGAACACCACCTCAAAATAATATACAAGTGTGTGAGAGGGGGAAGAAAGCAGCCAACAGCCCAAACACCCGCTCAGAACAGCTCTAACAACACGCTCTGTGTAGGTGACTTCTTTGACCAAATTTAGCAGCAGCTAATCATTAACATTCTGATACATATTCACAACAGTTCGCGGTGGGTCCGCGAAGCATCCCGGGAGATGTAGTCCGCCCCCGGCGACCGGGGCTGAGGATTCGTCCAGATTGACTACAATCACCGGCCGGCCACGCGACCGCTCTCAGGCGCTCTCCAAGAGCACCGCCCACTCCCAGCGCGGTAGGCGTCTCCAGCAACCAATCAGATATGGCTGAACATTAATCGCCGTTCTGTGTTACTGCCCATCATTTCACTGCTGACAAATAGGGAGTCAGGGGGGAGGAGCCGGCCGGGCTGGATCCCACGTGGGGGCCGGGCGTCGTCCGCGGTTCGGACCAATGATCGGAACGGGATGGAGTTGGCGGAGGCGGGGCGGAGATGGCCCGCCCAAGGCGGAGCTTCGCCTTGGCTGACGTTCCTTAGCGCGAGCGTTCGAACCGGGGAAACATTTGTTCAGCTGTCAATCAAAGTAACGTGGGCCTGGGAGAAGCGACGGCTGCGGCTGCTGTTACTGCCGCCCCGGTTGCATCTTCAGAACTGGGGGTTGGTGGCGGTGGTGGCGGCAAAATAAAGAGGGTGGAGGGGGCGGTGAGACTGGAGACTGGTCAGAAGATCTTCCGAGTCTTGTCCTCCTACCACCCCCCTTCAACCCAAACACCCTTGGCCCCTCACTCCGCGACCGCGCCAGGAATGCGGACTAATTAGGGTCCAATGTCTCCTTAAAGAGACAAGCTCGGCCTTGTGTAACGCGCTGACACCCCTGTTGAGACAAGAGAGGGAGGATCACGCCGGTCCCACTTCGTTCGGTTCACATCAATTTTACGCGCCGCTGGAGCCGGCATAATTTTCCGTGTGAACGCGGACTCGGCCCCCTGTTCTTGTTT